>JARJDU010019497.1:0-29091 GCA_030264695.1 Lissagria laeviuscula | reverse complement strand
TATAGACGAAAAGCACACGAACAGCACTGAACATTTTACTTGCATGAATCACGCGCTTATGGAGTGGGGGTAGGTAAATAGTTGTACACACTTCGCGTGGCAAGGGAAATTATTACTCACGGAATTACTGCACTCGCCGCTGCGCTTTTTGAGCGCAACTAATCCGTTTGTAAGTAAAAAGCCTTTAACAATTTTTACAATACCTTATGGCACGGACAATATACCCCACATTAAATTTTTAATTTTTGTCACACTGTGCACTACACACCGGGACACTGCAGCTAACGCGGCGCAAGTACCGAAGCGAGCTGCGTGTCGGCGCTGGTTTAATACCAAACTGGTAGAGGGGTTGCAGGGTTTGCGTTGCGAGAGTGCCGACGGACAACGAGCACGAACGAAGTAGCAGTGTTAAATATAACCGAAGGGAGGAGCGTTAAGGAAGCTTTAACGCAGTCGTTTTTGTTTTAGACCTGTTATTCTGAATTAACATGGTGCCTGTGTATAAACTTGATTATTAACTATATTATTTAATGAAATACATACCAATTCAAAGCTTATATTAAAAAAATCTATATATATATATCTATTTTCATGTAAATAGAGATGTACGAATCTTTTTTGTAGAAAATTTTAAAATCTGCCAGTTTTATTCGAACAAATTTAATGAAATGTTTACTCTTTCAAAATTAAATGCAATTCCGTTATTTTTCGTGAATCCTATTATACATTATGTGCCCTTTGTTTTAATCTTAAAATTGCTCTATTAAATAAGCGCGGACAATGTACGTACGTTAGGCGGATATATGTTAAGCGAGCACTGACTGTTTAATAATTTCTATTAGCAATTATGCGATTGAAGGTATATTCAGTGCAATTTTCTTTATTATAGTTCCTAATTAAAACTAATAACAATTTGTTTTCAGATAAGACTATTGCCATTGGAAAGGTACTCAAAGTAGTAGAGTAAATCGTATTACTACAGTAATAAAGACTATAGGATCATAAGATATACTCTATATTTACAACAAACAACATAATGGTTATTTAAAAACTAAAACATGCTGAGATGTACGAATCTTTTCGGTTTTTGTACGAATCATAAAAACAAATTTAAACGAAAACTTATTTATATAGCAAAACAAATTGAACGCAGATAAGATTAAAGTAAATCGCAGTTAAAATTACAACCGTTAAAAAACTAAAAAGTACACCAATTCAAACAATAGCGAAAAAAAAAATTGTTACATATTATTAATTGTAAAAATGGGAAAAATTAAATATTATCGAAGCGACAATTTATACCAAGTATGTGGGGGGAGTATGAATACGAAAATAGTTAGGACGAGTTTATATATGTATGAAATTGACCTAATTCACGGCATATAGCAGTTTCTCATTTCTTAAAAAGAATATATAAACAACAGCTACAAACGCTGTTGAAAATAAAAGATTCAACATTTACAACCATTTCCATTGCCCATTTTAAGCAACAAACAATCTTGCGTAGTTGCTGTCCCCAATGAGAAAACAAATTCTGTACAGTTGTTAAATACTTCTTAGTTGAATTAATGATATACATATATGAATAATGCGATTGACCGAGTTTACGAACGTATTTGAGTCACATTTTAATAATTACAAAGCCACAGCGATTTAAACGGATAAAAATAGAAATAATTCAATTGTTATAACGTGCTAATAAGGTGTTCACTTTTTGGTATATTTTGTTACTATCCAATCCAAAAGTTAATAGTTTTATACGATTTTCATTATGTTACTAAGTTAATGAACCCTTGGTTTCAACATTAAAATAATTTTATCTATCTTATGCTTCTTAGTGAACACAATACACTTTTAAAGAATCTGAAGGCCGTTAAATTATTTATATTTTGTCCAATATTTGTACATTTTTCTCTTATAATAACAAATGTATAATGGCTAGAAGGTAACGTAAAGCAAATAGATAGAATCTGGCCACCAACGGAAAGGAAAATATAATAAGATAACCTGGTCATTACTTATGTATTATATTTTTATTTGATAAAAGAAAGCAAGTTCTAGTAACATAGATGATACAGTCTCGATTTCCTTTATATTTATTTTTAGTTTTTATTATTTCAACGCAGGAATTTTGTTTTGATTGCTCTTAAACAATGCCTATGAATGTTGTGTATCGAACACACATTTTAGATTATTATTTGAATTTTACATTTAGGGTGCTCATTTGGTATGATTTGTATTTGGTTATGCAAAACAATCCGGTTTTATCTATGCAGCACAGGTGAATGAAAGTAAAGCTATAAGATAAATACTACAACGGCCTATTTTACGCTTATTGTTTCTCGAAAAATTATAAAACGGTGGCTGGGGAAAGGCAAACGATTGCATTTATAAAAAAATATTCATGACAATTACCAATAATCCTCAAAATAAAAACTAAGAAAGCACTGAATATTTGAATTCTTACATTACTTGCGGAAGAACAATGGCCATTACTATTAATGTATATCTTTAAAATTTGTTATCTTTTTAATTCTAAAGAAAGAAATAAACGAAGAAATGAAAATTCTGGTGGAAACCATATTAGTCTATTTTGTTTATTTTTATTATTATTATTGATAGGTTTGTTGGTAAGGAAATTGATGGATGAGGGAAGAATAAAGGACGATTTTGAGAGATTGTGATCTGACCCCTAACAAGAAATATTGGGAATTTGCCAGCGTCTCATTGCTCAATCACAACTAGTAATTGAAACAAGTTGGAAATTTCTAGTGCAATAAATGTTGGGGACGCAGCTGCGCTGGATGTTATAATATAGCTTTTAGTTTAATATCAACAAAATATATATTAAAGCTGATGGTAGAAAATGTGTTTCAATATACCATATGCCGGTGCACCACCTGAATTTTTGTAAATCACATGTACCTATCAAGATTTATCAAAAATTTTGAAAGGAAAGAGAGTGGGAGAGAGAAATAAAGAAATAAACGCATGCATATTATTACTTGCGTATTTCAAACAAATGGTCATTGCATTTCTGTGATAGATAAAGCCATTTAAATTGTAAAGCAAAAACAGTGTTTTCCACTTAATATAATTATGTTCACAAAACGAAATTCAGTATAGCCATCGAAACTACTTCGTGCTTGCAGTGTTCAAAAGCGTTAAAAAGTAAATGATGAATTAATAATAATAAAGCGCAATTTTTATGCTGTGAATGAAAAAAAAAACAATTTCAAAGAGGTTCATGAACCGTACACAAAAACTTATATAGCTTATTTTGTATAAAGGCGACAGCGCAGCAGTCAAGAAAAGGATCGAGTTATAAGATGTAACTCCGTTTTTTATTACCTAATTATTGATAGTTAGTTTGCTGCAATGGAGATAAAATACTAGTATTGTTTAATAACAATATTTGTATAATCCGAATGAGGGCAAAAAGGTGTTTCGTTTCGTTCCATTGAATTATATATTGTTTCTTCACATTCTGATACGTTAGACTATAAAATAACTATTATATAATATAATGAGAAAAAAAAACAAGACAGTTGAGGAATAATTTAATAATGAAAATTAAAAAAAAAACACGCAGAACGTTTGAAGTGAATTCAAATATTAGTAATCGAAACGAGTTTAAATTTAATTGAAGAAAATAATCAGAGATGAAAAATAATAACGTTGCTATCAATTTTATATATTCAATAAAATTATAAAATTAACATACTTTGACTTTTATTACGTATTAAATTTCCTTTATTATTTCTTGATTTATTCAAAATAGTTATTAAAATACCCTTTTGATGGGCCGGGGGTAGGATTATAGTATCATTGATTTTTTTCTTCTTTCTATTATGCCTTAATATATTCCATTTTTAAACTGTGACTGCATCACAGGAAGCAGTTGGTTGTCACTGCACTTTGAAAAATATTGGTAGCATTCGCTTATCAATGTTCTGGGAACTTATCACAACTTAGGTATGCTTTTTTCTCTATATACAATTAAACAAGTATTGTTATGCAATATTTCCTCTATGAAATCTTCATGAATCGAGATGATCTAAAACCGTCGACTATCCAATGTCCATTTCTGCTCTAGTAGGAGCAGCATTCTTATCAGATACGCATCCATTCCTATAGTAGCTTTATATTTATCACCCTATAAGAGACACATGTTTTTATTTATAGATGGAAGAGGACCAGGACAACGAAAATTACATTTTGCTTCGGCGTTTATGATTTGTGCGACAAAACTTCAACCAAAAGTAAGGGTCAAAGGCGATTTATGTTATGTGTTAATTAGATTTTATTTAATATACAGTGTATAATATACTTTTAATAACTAAACCATGTTCGTTAAGTATTTTTTCTTCGTGTTACCTCAAGTTGCACGATTATATTGCCATTGTTTCCAGTTTTTGCCGTTTAATCAACCAAAATTATGTATAATACAGTGGATACCCATAACTCGTCACTTTCATATCTCGCAGTCTGCGTATTCCTGTAAGGAAACTGCTGTCATCTAGCAAGATTTTGAGGGTTTCGAGCAAGAATGATCCGAATTCGGGAAGGTGATTCAGAAGTACTAAACCAATAAAGTTCTGGGTATAAACTATATTTTTTTGAAGGGCAAAAATTATGAAGTTGTTTTATATAATTGTGAATTCTTTACGTTTAAACCTCGATTTTCGAATTTTTTATGCTGAATAAATCGGACTTATTATAAATGTTTATTTTGAAGCCTTTCTAGGAAGTTTTGACTACCATTCAGTTTAAGATAAAAACATATTTGTTACTGAATATGTTAAAAGTTGTAGCTAAAACATCATAAAAGTTTAGTGTACTTTTAAAAATTTTCTAATGCCCATCAAAGAAGAATTTAATTAGCCAAATGGATCTTTTCAAGTCCTGGAAATGGTAAAGTTTAGGAGTTCATATATATCAAATACTATAAGAACAAATAAAATTTTATTAAAATATGCACCTGGCATACTTTATTTTACTTTGTAATACAAAAATATTTCAAAAAAATCTTATATACATTTCACTGTCTTCATTCGCAGCAGTTTTTTTGATTAAAATTTTTTTATATTAATTGAGTAGATTATTCATGATCCTATGATGAATATTTTGCATCAAAGGAGTGAAATTATTCTCCATTACAATCAGGAAATCCTGACTTGTTGAATGATGCTTTCGGATCCATATTCGGGGGTATAATGGGCGTCAAGATATTTGGATATCGCATCAATGGAAACCTCAACAGGGTCCACTGCGTCATCGCTGATGATGGGATGATTGCAGGAATGTTTTGAGGCGTTGTAAATCTTGGTCCCGGTGGAATAAAAGCTGACATTTGAGACATGCCCTTGTTCTGGATGTAGATATTTGAATATTGTGGAGCATTCGTCTGGCTCTTCTCCTGTGCGGCATAACAGATAACGAAGTCGTTTTGGTTCGCCATTTGTAGAATAAAATTAAAAATTTGATTGTGTTTGACGATGAAAATCAATGTAAATCGGTGTAGAATATTTGAATTTTATGGGGTTAATATTTTAATCTGTCATTAGAACATATTTGTGTTGTTGTTCGTTAGTTTACTGTTTTTTTTAAATAACTAATATGGAATATACCATTTGTTTTGAAAAGAAATTGAAAATAATCGATTTCGCAATCACTCTGCGGTTAACCTCAAATATTATGTTTCCGTTTCCTGCAAAATATTGATTTTTAGAGATGTGAATGCGCAGGGGGCGCAGTGTTACATTATTAATTAAATTAATTTAAAGAAGAAAAAAAAAACAGTTTTGAAAGGAATATGAAGAACAATTGTGTAACATAATTTATATTTTTAGTAATTACAAATGAATAATTTGAATTTTCAGAATTGAAGTTTAACCAATGAAACACTACCACAAAATGGCTGCCATGTTGCCTGGCAAATAAGAAGGCGGGACTAAAGCATAAGACTTCGAAAATATCGATTTTTTCTCTTTTCGTGATTTTAAGGATGTTTAGAATATTGTACTAAAACGATATTTTGGTATATAACTTTGATGCAATGTTACAGCGAGAAATATCACATTAATTAATTACAGCGTAAACCAAACTTGAAATTTTCATTCGAATTTCGAAAAATTATTATGCCACATGGTAGAGCATTCAAATTAGTTTTGTTTTTTTTCAAGTCCGATTGTTCGCTTGCACTGAGACCTACTTTTTGACTATTCTAAAAATTGTTTTATTATCTCGCAAGGTTTGCAATATCTATCTGTATTTGCTAGGCAGATGTATTTGCATAATAAATATTCCGTGGATTTTTCCTTCAAATCACATAACATCGGTTGGTTCAGTGAGTAGACTTATCTTAAGAAAATTCCAACTGACTTTGCTCATTCTTTGCTTCCAATACGTAAAAAATATCATGAAAAATAGGCTTTTTTTAAATATTTTGTTTTCTTGATTTTTTGTAACCATTAATTAAGTATTGCCATTTTGGCTTTTTTTTCAAATTTTGTAAAAATTTTATGCTACCTAGTGTAGAATTAAATTTAGTTTTAGATTTTACAAGTCCGGTTATTCTACGATGTACCAGTTTTTCATAAACCATGTAGCCAGCGAAAGACAAGCAACATCCCGTAGGCTGCCAAAAAATGTTTCAAAGTCGTAAAAATGTTGCTCTACACAAATCCGGAGTATTTATTTTATTTGTAATACCTAAAATGAATTCATGAAGATAGCTGATTTTTTAGGCTTTCGCAGGGTTTACTCTCCTCTGACCCAATGAAAAGGACCACAAGATGGTCAAGATTCTTTTGAAAATAATATATTATTTTTATATTTCAATTTTTTAACTTTACGTTAATTTATTTATTATGGAAATAAGAGAAATAATTATAGGGATGCATTAGAAGTTTATTACAAAGATTGTAAAGTAATGACGATTCAAAGAATAATAGAAGGATTCAAATCGTTTAAGAACTTATTTATTTAGGGATTTTCAACAGTTAAAATGTGTTAATATTGCAATGCATTAAATTATTGATTTATTGATTTTATAGAGATTTGATAGAGCTAGATAAGTTACTTACTATATTAATTTTTCTCAACATTTATAGATTTAATTACTTATTACAATTGTGAACATGAATAAACAATATAAATTCATCATTTTTATTTTCTAAAATACGCTCAGGCTTGTTCTTTCTTTGCTTTGTATCTTCTTCGCAATTTTTTATATTGAAATTTTATAAATGATGGATAATTTATTAAGTTCAATGCGTTAAATAAGTTAAATGAAATATAATAAAATATGAATATAATCTTGCAACATTAATTTTATTATATATACTCTCTAGCTTTTTTATTTTCTTTTCTAAGCACATAAGAATATTAAAATAATTTATAAAACAGTTTTTGAAACATAAAAAGAAATTATTATATATTGTTAGTTTGCCTTTCGATATTAGATATCAGATGCGAAATTCTTTGATTACATCCGTAAAATGCTTACTATTATAAGTAGTAATTGCCATATGATACTTTAAATTTGGTATGATATACATTTGATATTTTCTTACAAACAGTTATTTTGATATGCGTTTTATAATAATTTCTTTTTCTACATTTTGATAATCTTATATAATTTAAACGTTTATTTTTTGTTTGTTTGGCCATGGTCAATTATGGAATTTTTATTAGGGACATATAACAGAATTTAGTTAGAAAGTGTTAAGTTTGAGAAAGGACGGCAATATTTGATAAAGCATAATTAATAGAGGAATGTATTTGTGTAAATTATTAAAGGAAGTTTTTCAAACATCCAGCCTTTGCTTGGAAATCTTCCTCGTGATTACGATAAATTCGATATTTCAAAGTTTCTGATAAAACTATAATGATAAACTAAGAATATCACCGAGTTTTATATCTCTAACCGAACAACAATACGTGACATTAGAAATGATCAAAACTCGGAAATATTGAAAGAACTCAAAGGTTTTAAGTCATCTAAATACAATAGTTTATCTAATTCTCCGCCTTAATCATAATTTCAGATTTTAGATTACTAGATATTTGATTTTCCCAGTGCATGGGTACAGTATATCCCATATACCTGAAACAAATTGAAGTTAGTACTGCATTTTAATTTCGTTCTACATATCCAATTACCTAATTATTAATATTATTGAAGTCCTGATAGCCAGCGGTGTTAATGTACGGTTCATTTTCCGTCAGCAATAACATTAACTGATTAATGTCTAGATCTTTGCCGACTTTTTGCATTAACTCGGCATAATCCTCGGACGCTTTCTTACCACGAACGCCAACAAATTTACCCCGGAACTCATAGGGATATTTCTTGCCTCTCATGCCAAAGAAACCAGCACGCGCCGGTTGCTTCTTCCCTCTTACACCGAAAAATCCCGCCGATGGCACTCGCTTGATTTCATCACTCACCAATTCGTTGTCTTTCTTACCTCGCATGCCTATAAAACCAGCAGGAGCGCGTTTCTCAAACAAGCCATCATCATCAAACGGATTGAATTCTTTCTTGCCGCGCATACCAATAAAACCGCTTGGTGACCGTTTGTAGAAATCATCTAGAAAATAGAAATTCTTAATTTGCCTATATTTATCAAGCGAAAAGGCATAAAGAAAGCCTTTGAATGAAAGATTATAATAAATATTGCATGTATAATTAATAATGTACATACTTTCTGCTTCGTTTTCGCCGCCCGCACCTAAAAAACCGGAAGACGGTTTCTCTGCAGTCCATCCATCGAAAAGCTTCTTGCCGCGAATACCCAGAAAGCCTGTGGGCACGCGTTTCTCTTGGAAATCTTGAGGGCTCGCATACTCACTGTCAGGAATTGATTTTTTGCCTCGCACTCCTGTGAAACCTGATGGCACCCTTTTATGCGAATCGCTGGCTGTCACCAGACACACGGTCGCTAATAGCACCGTTATGTGAGGAATTCGCATTACGATCTGTAAATATTAAGGATATTAATATATATGACATTATTGCATCCATAGGAGAACTTTAGACAAGTGGAAATTTAAGTATGCATAGGGAGGAATTTTATGTTCTTGTGAAACCAATTTGGCGTCGAAAAGAAAATAAGTTTATTGTGTTGGAATAAACGCCATGATGGGCAGTTCTGTAACAACATCAACCCACGCGTGGTTGGGAAATACGTGCCCAATGATCGTTGCAATGAAAGGCAGAACTCAAACAGCATCTTATTACACGCTTTATTGTTAAAATATTACGAAAAAGTTCAAATTAAAGCAGGAGTCTCTAATTTTTATATAGATAATTTAGTTTTTTTTAATTCAGTATAATAGTATATAAAACCCGAAGAAATATAGAAATAAAACAGACACAAAAAAAGAAACATGGGCATCTAGTAAAAGAAAATGACAAAATGTCTTACTGAAGGTCTGTTTATACTCGACTTGTCATCATCTAAACAAGAAATGAGAAAGATAAATAGCTTTAAAGAATATTACATATTATAATCTTATCACTAACCCAGCATTTATTCAATTCGATAAAACCTGTTTGCTCAATAAAATTAATTTTCTACCACATGAAATATCGCAATTTATAATGACGAAATGGCAATTCAAAACCAGATCAGCTTTTCATTACTTTTACAACAAGAGTTGATAAAGATTAATTTAAACAATTTGTCCTACTTCGGGATTACAAGCACTCGCTGTATATTAAAACGACGAGGATTTGAAAAAGGTTTAGTAAATTTGAGTCCTGCAGAAATAAGTGTCAATGGGCCTGTAGGTACATCCACATGATGAACAGGTGCTAATCCGATTTTGATCCTTTTTTGTGCGAATGGCAAATTAGAAGCGTTATAATTAGAAAATGAAAAGCACGATGTTATTGATTTTTTGAATGGACAATCTCGCTTATGTACAATTCATGTGTCTATATGCATTGCTTTATTAATTTATAATTATGTACAAATATGGAATTGTGGGAATTGTTGAATTGTTAATGTTTACTTATTTTTTTTATAGAGACTAGTGATGATTGATGTTAATAAAAACAGATTTGTATTGCGTGTCGTTCGTTTAAACGTTTTCAATAGAACGTATAGACAGTTTGCATGTTCAATTCTGAATACTCGTGACATAAACCGCGTTAAAAAAAATAGAACAGAATTATCATAGCATCAGTAGTTTGTACGTCAAATGTTATTAATACTCTCAGTTCACCCATGTGTTGTTTTAATGTGTGGTAAAAGAGATATTTTTCTAGAAATTAGGTATTTTAGTAGCAAAGATAGATAGTTACGATTATATTTGTTATTCAGAAGTGTTGTCATTTGATTTTACTTTATATACATTAGAAAATATATGAATCAATGAGCCGTGTGAAAGTCAGTAAGAAAATTATTGTAGAAGAAATGTAAAAGTAAATGTAGTTAACTGTTAAATAGGTAAATTATGCAAAATAATTGCTTCCAGTAAAGCAGTGGTTTTTAAAGTGGGATTGGTAGAACTGCGAAAAACAGCAGATTACAAATTTTAATGAAAATGACCGTGAAGTAGATGGCGACATTCATGAGGTGACGAAACAGCATGTATTCGTTCCTAACAAAGAATTTTTCTGATTAACGAGGGTTTGACACAAGACAGTTTATTGATTTGATGGGGGTGCAAATCATGTTTTCCGTGATACTTGTTGTAGTGATTTCTGGTATGAAATGGCACAACCTTCTTCTGATGTTGTAAAGATGAGAACCAAAGTTAAAGCTAAGAGAACTTGTCCACGTAAAACATATGCATCCACTTCATTAAATAATTTTTTAAATTTATTTAACCAATTTCGCACATTAATTGCTTTCAATACGTAAAAAATAAATACACTATTATAGTGGATACGACTTTTTGATTTCATTTTTTAGTTTTATATAACCGTTATTTATTTCAAATTGCTTTTTGGTTTTGATTTGATTTTTAAGTTTGTTCTAAGATGTACTAGTTCTTTGCAAACCATGCAGCCAGCGAGAGGCGAAGAGGCGAAAAACAATATATATTGACGAACAAAAATTTACAAGAAAGTAAAAATGTTCCCCTACACTACACCAAAAACTCGGAGTGTTTATTTTATTTTTAATATCAAAACGATTAAATAAAATGTAATATTTTCTGAACACATAATCTTTTGTAAACAAATGTTTCATTTACTCAATTTTTCTTTTTTTTTATTAAAGGGGTTTGCGAGTTATCGATTAATTTTTAACACAGGAAATTTCAAAATGTATGAGAACCGCTGCTGTAAAGAGTGTGACTCAAAAATTTATGTATTCTTAATGCATACGCATTTTAAGGGCACTAGTCAAAAAGAAAAGAAAATCAATAATTAGAAGAGTAACACGTCGTCGGTTTGCGTTCTTAAATTCTCAATTATACAAAACCTGTGCTAAGAGAACAATATTATTCCTATTTATCTATAAACATCAATGAACTAACAAGCTTAGACAAATAGACCCTGGAAAAGACTCCAGAATCGTGAATTCAACTGAAAGTTTCACATTTTTGACGTAAATTCTATAATAATATAATAGAATTGGTTTATAGTCATACTTCACTTTCGCATTGCTTCCTAAGATTCAAAGCCTTCACGTCAACGGTGTTTATATCACGACAAAGAAGTGAAGGAGGTAGTCAAGTTTAACAATACATAATATCATTTGCAAACACTTGAAACTTGTTTACTCGTAAGCAAATGTAAACATTGCAGTGGCAGCTTCAAACGAACAAAACAAACAATTCTTTTAGGGTTATCGGTTTCCTTTCCGCAGAAGACGTGTTCGCAGGAATATGCGGATTGCAAGCAGGTGATGTACCAAGAAAGGTAGCTGTTTTAAAATTTATTTATTTTTGAATGTTTACAAAATATTTGACGAGTGATTAAAAAACATTTGATAGAGAACTAGGAATTAATTGTAAAGGTATAAGGAAACTTCTATTTTCTAAGATATAATATAGTAGCTTACTAGTCACGCATTGAAGTTTTGAAATAATTGAAATACTTCCTCATTTTACCCCTAGTCAACCCGCACCACCATTGATGCTATGGGTGTTTAATCTACTCAAATTTTTTACTGTGTACTAATTTTGGATAAAACTGATTTATAAGTTTAAGTCAATTCTTTCCACTATTAATTCTAAGAGTGTTTTACCTCTTCTATGACCGGGGGGTTTCTTCTTTCTCCTTTTTTCTATGCATTGACTCTCGCGTTTTGAAACACCCTCTCTTTCCGTTAGGATACTCAAAAACTGTTCAAAGTTTCATAGCGATTGAATCCAGATAGGAATCCATAAAGGACACACACACATTCAATGATTTATATATATATATATTAATATATAGAGATTGACATTATGAATAAATAAAACGGTATTTTATTTCAGTATAAATGCAGTTAGAGTGCAACAAATATTTATAACAAATTTCATAGACCTAAAGTTGTGAATAATTTATGTGCGCAATGAAACATGTTAATTACATATTGAATTGAATATATAAATATAGTTAAAACCGCTTATACTGATAAAGCCAACCAACCAACCAGTTTCAACAATAGCGCACAATATTCAACAGAAAATGTGCACTTGTAACCATAGAGGTTGAAGTTTAATATTTACTACTCAGGGTGATGGCAGCGATAAAGCTATTGCTGCATATACAGCTAACGTATACATACTTCAAACTATGAAAATTGCTCACTGTTTATGTCATATATCAAATTGAAATATAATTAAATAAAAACACATAAATTTAATTGAATTAAGCACACGGAAAAACAGGCCCTTTTTAAAATTTTACAAGTGTTTCGCCCATTTGTTGCTTTCTTCTACATTCTCAATTTATGTAGTAGTTGTGAATACTAAAAAGTTTATATCAAACTGGTGTTGTAGTTATCGCATTCATCATATTCAGCCTGCAAGCATAACTCTTAGCTAGACTTTTTGTAGAGTTGCATTTCTTCGCAGCTTTGTAGTTTTCACCTGCTTTTCACTAACATAATATGTCTTTCTTTCTGTGCAAGGTACAAGGTGTAGCAGTCAAGCAGAAACGTGCAAGAGTGAATTAATATTATATCAACGATCTGTCACACTGATATACAAATAAAGAAATTTTCTTCTTTTTGTATAAACGTCGTAGGTATATGAATGTCGTCGTGGAAAACTAAAAGGAATGCCTACTTGTGAATAGGTTGATATAATCCGGGATATATTTTAAGATTGGTTGGTTGGGAAGTGAATATGGGTTAGTGAAATACCTATCCCAAAGCTGAATAAAAACGTCGGTTGGACACATACTTTGTGTATTGCTCTAACTCAACGTTTCTTGCGAGCAGCATATCTCGTATAAATATCTAGACGTAACAATTTCCATTTATCATTTTGGTGCTGTTATTTTCTTCTTCTTTTCGTTTCATCTAGTTTGTTATTTGGATCATTACAAATACTTGCTTTTCTATGTAAATTCAGGTATAACGAAGATAAAGTGACCATATCAAGACTCAGTATAAAAAGAGGAGCACTTTTCGGGCAGTGTTTAGACAGTTTTAAGGCTGTGTTGTGGTGATGTTAGGAAGTTATAGAGACGAAATGAACATTTTATAGAAAATTTAACTAGGTACATATCAAAGCCGTCTTAACAACACAGTGGGCTCTAGGCAAAAGTTAAGTGTGGTGCAGCAGCCGGGAAACATTTTTAGTCATTACTTTAAAAAATATTTTACCCCCTCATTTTGAACCTATTGACTACATCCAGCTAATATCCAACTAGAGTTTGTACATATTCATTATTACCAGCTTCCATAATTTTACTTTTATCTCATTCGGGGTAATTTACTCCGCTTCCCCGACCCCTTAATAGTGCACTGCATATAAATATTTAATTTATTTTGCTGACGCTCCCTAACATGGTGACCCCGGTCTTTGCTCATAGTGCCCATGTCCAAATGATGGTACTGTCTCTGAGACTTAATATAATAATAATTCATGTTAGGACAGTATTAAATGCACTTTTAAGGTTTTTGTTTTTAAATCTTGAAAACTGCATTACTTTCCTTCGCTATCTCTTCCTTTTATCTTATTTTATACCCACAAGCTGAAATTGTGAATTAATAGCAGAGCCCATAATAAAGACTACATTTGGTATTACTATGGATTCACAACTTTCTTGCTTTGAAACACAAGACGATAACAGTTGCTATAGAACGCTTCCAATGATGAGCTTTCTTTTATGAGACTCCTCCATAAAAGAATTATAATTTGTAATGCGATTTAGATGATTGAGAGGTACTTTATGAAATGTTAAAACTCGTGCCTTAACCCATTTTTGTAAGTATTGCACAGTCATTGTAAAGGTTACTAGTTTTCATGCCCAAAAACCGACGACGATCGACGATTTGGTCCTGATGCAGGAATCTTTTTGGGGCTTTCAAATATAAGTCATATGTAAAAATAAAGTCTTTATTTAAACATGAGGCTTTCATATCAGTTTGTGAGCACTTCAGCACTTGCCCCGAGTCTCAAAACTAATTTTAGATCACAATTAATTACTTTCGAAATAGAAATTATATTTTGTTTTTTAGGGGGAGGAGCTAAATTGCAGGGCACCGGTGGCTTCTAGTGCACTTCACAGAAAGCTGGTCCTGCTTAGATTTAATCGATGATTATTTCTTATTTCAAAACTTAATTGTAAGCAGCCAATGAAAATAAATAATTCTTTGTACATTAAAACGTATACTGAAAACTATAAAAATCAAAGGTAGATGATATAATACTTGAAAATGACAAAACCAATGTTTTACTAAAATGTAAATATCAGGTCAATGCAAACTTCAATACAAAATCTATTCTATTCCTATGATCAACATAAGGAATCTTGTCTAGGTCCAGATATAGATTTCAAGACGCCATCTGGGCCAATGATACCTACTAGTGGTTTACTCTGTTTACCATCCCTCTATTTTATTCAAAAGATAAAAGCTATCAACATTTCCCGGTAAAAATTTAACAATTTTTTTTAAATTGAAATATATAATAAATAGATAATAGAATATAAAGACATGTTGTTTTTTCATACATATATAGTAGATATAAATATCAGGCTGCAAATCTCTCATTTTAACTTAGCATTTTAATCCAAAATAAGATATAGGAGAACTTAACGAACTAAATCTCATTTACCTTATACAGGGTTGAAACTACCTAACCCACTTATCTGTTAGTATACTGTATTGTACATTAGTATTAACGGAGGGAATTAGTATATGTATTAACATTAGAAAGTCTATGGTGCCTAGCTGAATAAGAGCGAGAGTGAGTGTGCAGATGCGTGTAGAGATTTGCATTTGTGTAGGAGTTAGTGAACTTGAGGGATAATATGGCATGTAGAGGATAGGCGATTGACACGGTTGGCGTACGTATAATTGTGCTTTGGCATGGCTAATTCATCCCCTACTTGCTCTATCTATGTATAAAGTGCCTTGCGTGCATATAGCTAATATGCATGTGTGCGGTTTAAGTCCCTAGTCTCATCTATTGCATGATATAGGCTAGGAGAAGCGCCCTGCTTGCTTTTCGAAACATTAGGCTATCAACTAGGTAAGTAGCTTCAATTTTTAATAAGTATGTGCAGTCTCCATCATGATGAAATTTATAATTGCTATGAATAAGTAAATCTAAGTATGAGAAACAGTTTTTGCATGACGGACTAGATAAATGAAATTCAGTGGTGTAATCACCTATATCAGGTCCTAACGCCAGCGTGTTTTTAGCGCCTTTTTTAAAAAAAATCTAGGAATAGAGCTTCTTTTTCTTTATGGGCTTCAACGCATTGCGTATTCTTGCTATATGCTAGTTAAACAACTTTTTTTTTAAATATTAAAAAAAGAAGAAAACTGCTAGGCTCATTCTCAAGATTTGAGAACAAATATATTTTAAGCATAATCTATATTTATTTTGGAATAGACAACTAGTGTGTAAATGTGGCTTGTAGCAAGCGAATAGGTAATAGAATAGCAGCCCTGCACAACCCGCAAAACCAGCTTTACTGTTGCGCTAGGTTTGGGACGGCCTTAAAGGAGATATTTGAAAGCGGTAAAGGTATAGGATAGAGCCTCAGAATGTTGTTCTTGCCAAAGATTTTACTATGGGTCAATCCGGCCTAGCAGATAACGATTAATTTTTTTTCAAAGTATTTACAGTGATACCTTAAGACACGAGTGCCCTGACATACATGCTTTTTGAGATACGAGCAGTCGAGGGGGCGATTTTTTGCTAAGAAATACGAGCAAAGTTTGAGATACAAACGTTCGCGCGAATCGGCTAGCTGCACACGACCAACCAGTTTTCTTGTAAAGTAAGTGTAAGTTCAGTTTGCTTTGAGTTACTAGCAACTGTAGTTATATGAATAACAACAATAAACCAATGTAAATCGTACCCGCTTGCAAAGAAAACATACATTTTCTATACGAAACTAATCTAGTTACAAATAGCTTCAACCAGAATAATTAATACAAATAGGAGTAAGTATAACACCCCATGAATAAATTAAACGCGATGTAAACAAAAATAAATAACATTGTTTGGGTTACGGATATCGCGGTAATTTGCACCGGGTACGCGTTAACAACACTGATGATGAAACATCCAACCACGGTAGCGTCGACGCCGGCGACGGCGGTGGTGAAGGCAACAGGCACATGATACGACGCAAAGTATTGTGACATGACGGATTAGGTGTTGAACAAATTTGAAGTTTGCAACCAGTGCTGTGATTAATTTATTAATACATGAGGATTTGCGGTGACACGACCAATTATCCCCAAGATTGTAAATACTTGCTACATACGATATAATCATTTACATAATGCATTTAGGTAAGTTCTTCTTTTAAATTAATTTAATCTGGCAATTTACAAGTCGTTTTGCAATGCTATAATTAATTACGCAGTATAAATAAATGTGGTTCAATTACTACTGCACTAATTATCCAGTTATAGTTCAATTCAATTTGGTTTAATTAATTTCAAGTAGATGTATCGCTGTGAAAGGCGGTTAACGATTGACTCTATTAGTTCAACGCGAAACAACAATCTTCGGGCTTTGTACTATTCGCCTTCCTTTAGGGGTGTGGTACGTGTAGCTTAATTTTGTATTCGATAATAAGACATGACGTGTGATATATTTAGCATTGTGATATGCATAGAATTAATTAAACATCGGTTAAAAGTGAACAGTAATTGAATTTGTATCTTTGACAAGTTTATGTTAATTGCTGCTTTGTGCAATTAAAAGCGCAAATTAACAATCGATGATTGTGTTGGCATCGTGGCATAGATAATTTGAAGTATTCTAGTGATATATACAATATGGTTTTGTTAACTAGGGTTAAGCTTCGATGTTCTAAAGAAACGTAAAAGTGTGTAATTTGTTAATCTAAAGAACTGTTTTAGACATATCCTAGGATTTATTTTTTTCCTGTTCTATCCTTCAAGGTAATTCCCATCATATTACTTTTTATAGCACATTGCGCTGTTTTGAGCTTACTTAATTCAGGATTACCCAGGTATTGTAATGAGTCGAATGACTCCACCCACAGAAACTCCCAAAAACTGTAACTGGTAGAGTAGAATACTAAACTGCGAGCAGTGTAGATATTGTGTGGCAGTAAGTTTCGCTGGCTGGAGCACGTATGAGGATAACCAATCATGGTGGGTTATATTACACCAGTATATGTTACTGCGTATGCGTCTTCTTTGAGCACTAGTGCGTAAAAAGTTCTACTTTGCGTACGCAAATGTGTGTGCAAAGTAGCCACATTTCAAAAGATTGTAGGAAAAAGTTCACTTTTCTTTATTTACCTCCACATTTACTTCCACTCTACTCTACTTTTTACTATACTCGTGTAAACCTACGCTCTTCAATCTCGAAGGAGACAGAGCTTCCTCGATCACATGGCTTGGAAATTTTAGAACGCAGAGCAGAGGTACCTGTGACAGCTTCGTGGCACATTAAAAAAATGTAAAAGAGGCCTAGGTCTCGGAGTTAATTTAAGAACGGACGGCGTTTTCGTTTTGGTTTTCCAATTGAGCACAAATTGTCGAACAAATAAAAGTTGGTGAATTCAGAAGCTTTTATAGTTGTTTTACTTTTGAGCAATCCAAAATGATGGAAATTTGCTTCAATTTTTTTATAATTTAGGTTGAAATAAATTATCCAAAAACATTATCACAACGCCTTAACTAGCAAAAAAAAAATTTAAAAAAATTATAAGAGCTGAGATGGAAAAATCGATGTTCATAAGTAAATGGACTTTTAATTCGGCTAGACTTGCCAGACTAAACAGCTTAATATAACATTTATATATTTAATACATACATGTTAATTGATTTAATTTGAAATAAAATTATTATATTTATTTGAAAATAGTTTTATGCACGTCTATTTATTTTTTTCTAAATAAATCTCTTTAATGTTTTTTTTAATAGAGCGGAGTCTTTTAACTTAATAATAATCGATTCAAGAAATTGAATAAAAATATATCTAAAATATAATTGTCTACGATGGATGTTATACGAGAAAGAATTATAGATAGCAACAAATTTCTTGAAATTGCCAAAAGAGCAAAATATTGTCTATTACATTGTCTACTATAAAAAAAATCAAATGTGTGAACATGAAAATATAAAGCTAACATTTATATCACTCATGTTTTACGTTTGCCTCAATCATTTAAATAAATTTATTAGGAATTCAATGAATTTTCATGTAAAGCTTGTAAAGTGCAATTTACTTAATAAATGTGATTAAAGATTTATAAAGTCAACAAGTTCCTTTTTAATTTCAACGAATGTAATTGAAATATTGAAATTCCTATGCGTTTGCATCCTATGTCATATACAGAATATATGAGTAATGTAAGCATAGAGATGTGAGAGCAATATTGAGTGGATTTAATTAGCTTCTACGTAGATTTGTAAATCGCATTGCTTGCTTTCACTTCATCAAAACCAGCCCCATTCTCATGATAACGTAGATGCTCGAGATAATGATACGTACTACTCATTTTCCTAGAATATCTGCGAGGTACTAGTACCTAGAAGCATAATTATTCAGAAGCCAATAATTGCCGATAACCAAGATTAAATTAATACGTTTTATTAATTCGTACTCTCGTAGAATGTACCAATTACAAAAATATAAAATATGCATAATTAAAAATTTATTTTCGTTATACTAAACACATTTTGAATTTATTGAATTTGTAATTTTGATATTACATTTATGTAGTCATCATATGCTGGATATGATTAATTAATGTAATTATTGCTATTTTTAAGTATTAATATTGCAATGTTGTGAATTTTCGATTGCGCGTGGTGTACATAAATTGTAATTCCTGATTAACGACAATAAGCTTAATTAGTTATTTCATTCTCGCTGCTACCTAATCATTGGCAATTAGACACGGTAGGGTTATTCTGTCACGGTTTTTTTCTTCTAGTATAAATTTGTTGATTTTAAATTAACAAAATATCGCAAAAACTATTTAAATGAAAATATATTTTGTTCTTATTTCTAGAACAACAAAAATACATATTTTAAAATGCTTTTTAACAAAAAAGTACTACTTAAAATTGAAATTAAATCAGTGCTGCTGAATAATTAATTCTTTTCAATCTTTTAAAATTTAAATTAACTCAATTTGACCTAAAGCATATACAATCTAATTATCCTCAAGCAATGCTTGTATTAATTAGTAACAATTATTTAAAATTGTCATCTTTTAACCGGCGACATAATAAATCCTGCAAGCTAAATAAGCGCTCAACATGTACCAAAGGAACAGCTAAATTAAATATTCTCACACCAAATGACAAAATACAAATTACTCGTATCGGGAAAATTGTATTTAGACTGATCGCCAACTAGGCAGCCAAGAAGTTCTGGCTGCGGCAGTGTGCTACAGACTGCACACCTGCATTAGCAGCCACTTGGTTGCCCGCAGCCAACCAGCTCATTGCCAACTTATGTGGCTGCTTTCAGTACCCGCTCACTTGTAGCACAAAAGTAAATAATAAAAGCATTCCACTTTCATCTCGTTCGATTAGCCTCACCAGTTCTTGCCTGATGGCAACTGACTGCTTAATATTTTGACTGGGGCAGCCTGGCTGCCTAGTGAGCGGATAAGTCAATTCAAGTTAAAAAAAAACTGTTCAAAGAGATATTAATAATTCACGTATTAGTTTTTAGTTGCAACTATTTACATTTTCTTTTTTATAGCAAGAACAAGTCGTTTCTCTGTGTTGACCAATATTTGATATAGTACCTCAAAAGATAAAGCATTATTTTTATAAACAATTGAAAGATTATAATAGTGTTTCTCTAAAGGCAATCGGGATCAGCTCCTAGTTTTCTTCACAAACTCAAACCGATATCCGTCTTTCTTTGGCCAAGAGAAGACTTAGGTATCGGCATATTAAAGAAATATTTGACATAATCAAACAACTTGCAATGTGCAATCTTAACTAATTAAAATTTTACAACAAACAATAGCGATAAACATTGAAACCACCAACAATTGGCGCTTCATATTCATCGATGTTTATGATCGCCGCCGTGCATAGATTACCTCCTCTTTTGCGTTCTTCAAATTTTATATTCAGTAATAAGCAATTGCATTATAAAAATATCTTTGTTTGTTTATGCTTATGTTCACTCTTGAATATTTGTCTAATTTATTGTTCAAATTCCATTCAAATCGATTTAATAGTTTAGTAGATCCAAGAGAACAAAAAAGTAATTCTTCTTTATATATAAGGATTTGCGTTATAATATGCGTAAAAACATAGATAGCATATTTTATATGAACCTAATTAATTATTCTCTAATTTTTTTATTATTAAAAAATATCAATTATAAAAATGTTGCTTGTTCAAACAATAATTTATTAACTTTTCAAGTATTACACTCGCATGCATGACATTCACGAATAGTTAATGTTTAATTAATGTTACTAACATGCGAGCAAAATCACATTTTTCTATATCCCAGCTAAATTATAATTAATTAAAACCACAAATAAAACTTTATTATTATGATCATGCATTCTAGCAATATATTTTTGCTATTTTGATTTTGTTTATCAAACTCATGCAAACCGATAAAATATTAAAAAAAAAATGGTTTAAAAAGCCGCCGGTAAAATAAAATTTGTTTTGATCAGAAAAGTGAAGTAAACACAAGCATTACGTTAACAAAATATTCAATCAATAAAATTGATAGCAAAAGAACTTTATTCATAATATGATACCTGATTTAATTAAACTATTAAAATATGTATATTGTTTACTTCAATCACATTAAAAATTCTTTTCATATAGTTTTTAAGCATTATATGGTCATGTGGACCAATCACAAATATTTATTTTAAAGCAATGCTATTAAATTGAACTTGATGTGGTATCTATTTGTACCTGTGGCATTTGTAAGATTATGTAAATATGTATTCCAACAGTATTTCAAATATGTGCGGTTATGCAAAGGGTAATTAATACTCTTGATATAACTAGCAAACAATGAATAACCACTAGTACATTTAATAAATTAAATACCACAAAACACTACAGTTTATGAAGTCTCCAAAGTCTCAAAGTTCCAAAGTTTTCAAGTTTGCGTTTAAAAATTGAAACATGCCATTTCAACTGGAATTAAATTATTAATGCGTTCGCTAAAGCGCATGCTGCACGTTGCAAATGTAATAAAGAGCTGGATGGTATGGCGCTTCTTGCAAACGGACGCTTTTGTGGAAAAGACAAATCGATTAAAAAGCGTCAAGCGAGGAAGTTACTTGTAATGTCATTATCCACTTCAGTCCCATTAATCATTTGTTGTGGAAGCATGCACCAATCTGATATCAAAGTTTAACTTTTTACTTTTGCCCGCTTGGAGAAAAAGAAAATGAAAAAATGAAGACGAAAGTGATTGCAGTTTTGAAAATAGATTTACTGGTTCTGATAAATTTAAAAAATAATTTTCTAACGTTATTTTTGTTGCCGCAAATGCGTTTTTAAGGGTTTCAAAATTAATACGTATTGGAAGCAAAAAAATAAGCAACATCAATAGGATAGATCTTGAGATATTTTTAGAGCCAATTGTAAAAATAGGGTTTGATTTACTCGGTAATAAAATAATTTTAGAGGCAGAAGAGAAAAATTTATATTTCTTGCTATAACTTTGCAACGAAGTTGTATTACCAAAATATCGTTTTTGTATAATATTCTAGATATCTTTAGAAATATCTTTGTTAAAGTCGCAGATATATGTATTATTAATTTGATATCAATAACTTATTTCAAAATAATTTAAATCTTATCAAAACAAATTATATTCATTTTTTGTTTGATCTGCAAAGTACTTTTTTTTTCATCTAACTTATTCCAGAAATAGTAAATCATATTTATATTATATTACCTAAGCAGATATAAATAATTTGTTCTTTACTTTAGTTTTGGTTTGAAAATGAATACTTAAAATAAAGTAACTTAAAAATAAAATTTTGCGTTATAAGAACAAAGTTTTACTAATTCTTAAACAATTTAATTAAAATGTATAACATAGTTGAAGTTTTAACGGTGAAAAAACATATTTTACTTGTTATTCGTGTCTTTTTAAATGCATTGTATAATGTTCCAAAACTTTTGATGATTAAGTTTAATCAGCAATTGAAATACTTAACTTCATCATAACTTCAATGATGAAAAACGCCCGGAGGCAACTAAACCACATTTGCAGCAGAAACCTTGCTATCTGAAGCAAAGAAAGGCATGCTTACCAGATGGTAATGATAAGAAGCTTGATGCTTTGAAATTTTATTATTCAATAAAAAATTAATAATAAAAAGAATAAAAACATTTTTTATGTCAATATCTATGCATATTTAGTATATTTTTTGTAGAAATAAATGAGCTTCATCAGTTTGCAATTGTTTTTCTAAAATTCAAATTTTATTTTGAAAATATGGTGACATTTGAAATGTACTGAATCTCAAACAATGAAAGTAACGATCATGCAAAGTTAAGATAAAATTAATGAACAAATCTTTGCATTTACATTTGTTTTGACTTGATAAATGAATAAAAGAATGATAAATGAATTTAAGAAAGTTGTGATAAAATGTTATTATTATACTACATTATCAACTGCTATATAAAAATAAATAAATAAATAAATTTTATAACAATTAAATTAAATTAATCAAGGATTATTATTTATATTCAAACTCACACTGCACATGCGCAATGCTAGTTTCTATATACGTATGATCTATCTATGAACACGGTACGGATGAGGTTAAAGGAGAAAAAAAGCACAATGTTTTACCTGCAATTCCTGCACACATTTCTCCTATATTTTATCGCATAATCCTTGCACTCGCCGCAGCGCGGCTTTTGCGCTACTGTGCCGTTTATAAGTAAACAGCCGCTTACCACACTCGCAACGTAACCTTATATTATC
Organism: Lissagria laeviuscula; assembly: GCA_030264695.1. NCBI lineage: Eukaryota > Metazoa > Arthropoda > Insecta > Coleoptera > Staphylinidae > Lissagria > Lissagria laeviuscula. The sequence goes on along the minus strand of JARJDU010019497.1, from coordinate 5,523 downwards.
TACTCCCATTCTCCAAAACATCTTATTCCGGCCAACAAGAAGACCGTAACAAAGAAATCCGGTGACGAGACCTAATTAATTGTACTGTGGCTACCAAACACTAACAATTTTTGATAAAATTGATAACTGTATAATGTGTATGGTCGTAGATAAAGTACTCTACATACTTTAAGTGGAAAATGAATTATAGTAAATTTGAGCAAATTACTGACAGGCGTAACGAGCGAGGCGAGCGAGCGTTTAATTCCGCTTTCCACTCTAGGTATGTAATGTATTATTTTCTTTGATTATGGATATAATAGAAGGAGCAAGCTCCGGGTTTGTTTTGGCCACACATGTACAAACATTTATCTCGCTTCTGCTCTCATGCTCTGTCTCTCTCTAAAGCAAAATCCCCAAGAGCATGCGCATTACGTACAAAATATACATAAGACGCATACGAATAATCATTTTTAGGCTTTACGTATACGGTAAAGCGCTTTCTACATCGTCTTTCACTCTTACCCTGCTGTTGAAACAAATTACCGCTTTTATAAAAATTCTATTTAAATTCTTATTTTTTATTTACTGCAATAGAAAATTGCATTTCTTTAAAGCATTACAAGAAAATGCAAAACTTTCTCATTCGCAGTAAACAAATATCTAGATTGTACGTTTACGGTTATTAATTTCGAAAACTATGATAAACAAGCAGCATTTTAAAATAGAAGTAGGATTTAAAAATAATTTTAATTGGAAAGGAATTGTATTTCACCCACATAATTTATTTCTTCGTATATACATATTGTCTTGTAGCTTAGATTAATTTAAATACTTTTGTTGGAGGTTAAAACTGTCGCTTAACACAGGATTTATGTGTATTTAATGCTTCAGGTATTGATATAATCAAAATAGACAGAATAATTATCCTTTCTCAATTAATTTCTGCTACAATTCACACGCGTTGCTTCTTTCTAGAAACCTCTCTAGAATCAATTTGTTTCTTTATTCTCCACGCCCACTAATTCTTCAGCCTCACTAAATATCCTATTCCATTTCCAGCTTCAGTTTTCCCACTGCATATCACATAACGTTCACTTGTTTCGATTTATATATTTACAAAGTACAAGTACACGTGTACTTATATTTATATAGTATTTGTTTTTAAAGAAAGCTTTTTGTTTCAATTTTACCTATTTATTATACGGGAAACATTCTTCGCTGTTAGGATTAGCATCTTTATGCATGCATTACATTTCATTGTCTCTGCATATTACTAGACTATCTAGTAGTAAAATAAATTATAATTTAATTTTGTCTCTATATCATTCTCATAGGAACGCGCATAGTTTTTACTGCATAAAATTATATGAATGGTTCACCTTATGTAACAGTCCTTGGTGCATAGCATGAAAAACCATTTCAGAAAATACAAATATAAACAAATGCGTGCTACTTTTAGTTAGTACACGTATAAACACTTTTTGTAGCTTCTACAAAGTCTACAACTCAAAGTTAATAAATTTAATAAATTATATTGCGATATAAGAGCAAATTACCGCGAAAACTTTTAAATTAAACTTCTTACCACTTCTTAGCTCGTATAGTGAAGATGAAAAGAAGGATGCAAAAAAAAGACAGAATAAATGAAAACAATCTACGGAAATTTGATTACAATAATACAAAAGAGAAAACAAAAATATATGAGAGAAGCTGCTGTTTATTGCTTGTAAACTTTTTGTATTATTAGACAATAAATCTTGTAAAGTTTAAGGGATATTTTTCCATTTAAGGTTTTTTTCTCTTCACCTCGTGTAAATTACGTTTTTCTTTAAAACTTTATTATGCAAATGCTTATAAAGATTAAGTTAGAAATAATGTTATTTATTGCTTTGTTATTAAATATTCTAATTACGCTTTTTCCAAACGAATTAACTAATAAATATTATTTCAAGAAAAACGCAAATAAAAGTGAAGTGTGTGGCAACAAGCTTCACTGATGTTCGATGCGAAAACTCAATTTGCTGCTCTTTTCTCCATCTTCAAATATTCTATTGTTTAAAAAATCGCATTGTATAAAAAATATTTGTCATTAATTTGAATTTATTTGGTAGTAGGCAGGGCCGTCTTAGCAACACAGTGAACCATGAGCAAGAATTATGTGTGGTGACCCTTTGCTTCTAAATTATGCTTTTTGTTATTCATTTGGTTTAAGACAAGCAGAAATCAATATCATACTGTCCACAACACACCTAGCAGCAAAATTCTCTGACCCTACACCTAGCAATAGAATTATAGATATAGATTGTTCTCATTACATTTATTTAAATTTTTCTCGCTTTTTGGTATCCTGGCGGACCGTATCTCGAGTGGAACGCCTCTGTGAAGTTACCTCTGCTTGGGGGCATTAACAATCTGCATAATTAAATATTAAATATTCATCTAGTTTTTTGTGATTTTAGACATATTAGTTTTGAACATATTTATATTTTGCACACTGTCATACTCAATAAACAAGCAACAACTATTACAAACTTTAAACTTTATCACTATTTCAACTTCACTTAGAACTGTTTCTATTTCAATTGGTAAATTTGTTGAAGTGTGTTATGTCAGTCTATCTAACCACATAATATAATACCAGAAACAAACAGTTAGAGCAAAACTGCGAGTGGTGTATATTTCCTCACATGCTTCCTAAAACACAACAATTTATGAAGTTTCCCAGTCGATGTAGGTAACAAACGAGAGCCAGCTGGATACTTGTTAAGAACTGAATTAAATATAATTGACTCACAAGAGTTTCATAGTTTTCCAATAAATATTATGAATAGAAATTTAAAGTATGCGTATTTGTATAACTTGATGAAACTATAGATCAACTGAAAATATGGTTTTATGTGCAATTTCTTGTAATACTCGGTCTTGGCAATGGTTAAGGTAATATAATGTAAGCACAATGTAGAAATAATATAAGATCCCAGCTTTTATGAAGAATGAAAACTTGCGTCTTGTCAATATTCTCGCAGCCCACATGACGTTTACTTTTTACGTGTACTTTATTGTTTCTACAATTGCATAAGACTATACAATCAAGTATGTAGATAAAACACATTGAATCCTAAATATATAGACAATCATTATTCATTACTTATCCTTTTCATCTATCTATCAATGTATAAAATTGCATCGAATGCATCGAATTCTCATGCATTTCCTAATCTTCTTTACATTAGGATAGAATAAATCTATCATCAAATTGTAAGATATTCTTGATATTCGTTACATAAAAGAAAGAGATATACTTTGTCGACGCAGAAGGTATCCTTTAGGGATTAGAACCACGCGCAGTTGCAATGTCAACCACTCATCCACAAATCACATATCTATTTATTTGTAATAACACAGAAGCAACGTCGAGCTTTCTCTATTATTATATCTTTTCCTCACATATTTTTTCAATTTATTTACACTTCCTTCACACGCTCCCGTTTGAAATAATCTTGTTTGAACACGTATTACAAGTGTATAAAGAACTCGGACAAAATAAAGTGAAATTAAAAGACGAAATTACTCAGATGTTGAACACACTGCTAACAAAACTTTTATACGGCAAACGTTTTCCCAAGAACGTTTTTCTTAAGGTGAATGAAAGTAAATACATTTTGGTTTACGTTCCTTGAGAGTTCTCACATCATTGCAAGCACCAATATCCTGACCCTTGAGACTGTTTATGGAAAGGAATTCTCGGGTACAGACAGGATTAATACATTGTTATCATAACTAGCTAGAGCTATTGTCCACTAAGAGGAAATAAGAGTATATATTACTAGTAAATAAATCTAAAGTATTCAGAATTCCGAAAGGGCAATCTATTCAATTCTAAGTTTAGTTCTAAAACTAAATATTGTAGTGGTTTGCGAGATAAGATAAGAATTTGATAGGTTAATTAAATTGACTGTTGACTGCACCTCTTTGGCACTTTTTTTAGAATTTATAAACAGCTATGTATGAAACTAACGTTAAAATGCTCAACGGAGCGGTCTTAATATTAGGGTTAATTGCAGAGGTTGCACAGAAACGATCTTAGGGTATGGGATAATGAAGGAAGAGTTGAGGGTTAAAGGTTATTTCTCGTTGTTCTTCGAAACTTGCTTTTTAGTGATCCTTTTATGTTTAGAATAACATAGAACATCTTTGCAAAGTTACAGCGAGAAATATTATTCTCTCGCTCTAACTCGTCTTTTCAACTGGCTGTAAAAAAATCTCGGAATTTATCCAACCGATTTGGCTCATTTTTTGCTTAAAATACGCAAAAATGATTTATTTTTTGATTTTATATGACAATGATTGAATTTTGTAGCGAAAAAATCACTTTTTGAATCTTATTACCGCCATTTTAGTATTTTATCGTATTTTGAAAAAGTTTTATGCTACATGATAAAAAATTCAATTTAGTGTTGGTTTTTATAAGTCCGATTGTTATACGATATACCAGTTCTTCGCAAACCATGCAGCCAGCTAGAAGCAACATTCCGGATGCCGCCCACGAATACAGCTGCTAAGGCGATGAAAAACAATATAGGACGAGAAAGATGATTTAAGGATGTAAAAATGCCACTTTACCACGTACAATGTATAATTATTTCTAATACCAAAAAAAAAATCATAACATTAGCTCGTTTTTTAAGCCTCCCTCATAAGACTTTTTATTTTTGGGTTTCTCTTTTGTTTTAATGTCCAGTCGTGTGTCGACTCTTAGGAATAAGAATTATTATAATGATTTAATAAATAATAAAACGCTGAGTTCCTAGGCTTATTTCACTCGTGATGGATTAGAGCAGAGGTGGTCAATTTAATTGATTTTGTAGGTCATTGTGAAATAGCATCTTAACTCTGCGGGTCGCACATAAAATTACATTCATCACAGTGACAACTTTTAACACAAATAATGTATTTTTTACAAATACTTTAGTTTTCACTACTTTAGCCAATAAAAATTAAATACATTTGCTAAAATTGTGATAAATCTCGCATGTCGGAAAAATGTTCAAATCGGGCTCCTGGTTTTGAGCATTGTTAGAACAGTTCTCTGCGTGCGTTCTTGACTTTTTTTCCAATGTATAAAAACGGAGACTTTTTTTTCTTGAATCTAACTTTTATCTATTTAAGAATCCTCGCTAGAGGTATAATCTGCCGACTAATAATTTCCATGTATTACTAATAAAGAAATCTAAACATTTTAATAACCGGTTTTGACAGCCTGCTAGTCGAGATCAAAAATTAGTCTGGAAAGATTTACAATTATCGTAAACTTTGTGAATTATGGATCACCATTTTTTTTTTGAAGTTTATGGGTTGGATTAATAAAAAAATGTTGGAAAAGTTGCTCTAGATACTCTAATCATCTAGGTTAATTTAAAAATATTTTGCTACATTATTTAAAGCACTTATAGTAATTCCATCCAACGAGTTTTAACCCTTTCACCCTTAATTAGCACTGTTAGAAAGCTTATTAAATTGTCTTTGAGATACGTTATATCA
>JARJDU010019493.1:0-23692 GCA_030264695.1 Lissagria laeviuscula | reverse complement strand
GATGTTATTTTGAATGAAATAATAATTGAATTTATTGTGATCTTGTTTCGGAAATGTTTTGCACTACATGTGATGTTATCTCAAGGTCATATTATGACCATAATTAGGGGAAATGTAGAAAAAATATTTTAGAAAATTAAATCAGGCAAATTAAATTTAGATTGTAATGTGTAGTAAATTTTAACATTATAAATAGCTTTGCGGGTCGTAACTATAAATTTGCGCAAAAATGTTAACGTGAATGAAGTAAAGACTAACATTTTTTGTGTGAAGTTGATGGATGCTCCCTGGAGTTATGCCCTGACTGAGAAGAGAATTTTAAAAATAAAACTGTAGAAGTTTCCATATTATATTCACAATACAAATATTTTGTGTGTCAATTGTTATTGCAACATTATCAATCATTACTAAGATTCCATGAACCACATGCTATTTATGTGGTATATTATTTAAAAATAGTTTTATATATCTAGCGCACATAAATGACTAATATAATTGAGTCACATCTTAGCAACGTAACGATACCGTGGCGAGAGAGGCACCCGCCACAGGCGCAACTGACTTGGGGGACGCAAAGATTGTCTTCCCTCTGTCACCATCTTAAGCGCCAGTGCCAGTGCCCAATAAAAGCATGACTAGCAGTTGTTTTGTTTTAAAACTAAAAGTATCGCATAAGTACATAAATTCAACGAAAATTGCCAACTTTTCACTTTTGAAAGGTAGGGCTACCAAAAGCAGCACCCTGTATATAATAATATAGAATAAATATATTTGTTTGATAAGTAACTGTCTCTTATCAAAAGTTCCAATCAAAACAAATTTATCGAATATATACAAATAAATCCGCAAAATAGATAACTTTGTAGACTGCTTTCGACATTGTTCGAGATATTAAGGAATTAAATTCATATTAACTCATTAGTTATATTAACTTAGATATAATCAGTATACATAATGCTGCGACTTAAGTTTTATATAAATGATCAAATTGACGTGCAAGTGCGATTATAATTGAGCACTAGGCGCGCGCCTAGGGCCCCAGAATCAGAAGGGCTCATGAAATTTATAACTATTTCGTATGACCTACACTTGCAAACCGTAAGCGCCTAGGGCCCCGGCTGAGCCAAACGCTCCTCTGCCTATACCCAGTAGCGTAGCGAAACATGATCAAGGGAGGCTATCTTGCTCTAGGCGCCATTTGCAAAAGGGCGCCAAACTGTGCTGAAGTGATGTTTTTGAAAAAATGCTTACGGTAAGTGAGTGCCAAAAAGGTATCGTACCCCAGACCCCAGCCCATTATGCTAGCTACGCCCTGCCCATACCATCATAAACATTGACGTTAATTTTCTGTTTCATTCAGCTGCACACAAATTTTACTAAATTATTTATATTAGCTAAGCAATTTCATATTTTCTTACATGCCTCTCAATAAAATCATTGAGATTGAAAATAATTAGCACAATTTTGAATATTGCGCAGCATATATGCGCGTGAATATTGTAACTACGTTACACCGCTGTCTTACCTAGTAATATTTAACCTGTGTGTCCTTGTTGACATAGATATAAATAAGTCAGTAACAGACACGCAATTTTTTATTATGTCGTTTATTGTACTTTTTTCTGTTCATTGGCTTGCGTTTCTTTTGTTATATTACGTTGTCCCAATCAAATTGCAACTAAATTACATTAAAGAGTGTACTACAGCTTAGAAGGCGTGTGTATTCCCCTTACTAGTTAACAGCGCACACTCGCCCGCCACCATTCTACAGGCAACGCGGCAACCCGCCATAAAGCATTCGACGCATCAAACCTAAAACCGGCCAGTCATCAGCTGAGTGTCGGTCTAGCATCATGTTACTGCGATCGTGCATTACGCTATTGTTCTGTTTGGATTTATTAAATAATACCGGTGTGCTCTCCACCGTGGGCAGTCGAATAAATGGATACGATCATCCTGGAAATGGTCCAGGTTCTAGATCTTTCATCTTCACTGCGGATCTCGAGGAAGCTGGCAACGAGGAGCATGGGAGAGTCAGACGTGAGGCGACCGCGCAAACCACGCACATAGACAAGAACGTGACTACCAAGGTATGTATCACGATAAAGAAACGCATTCGAATCGTCATACTGGCGTTAAAAACGCTTCGTGTTGATATTGTTTATTGTTGTTTTGTGAGCTAGAGAGTATTTACCCCGCTAATTGGCTTTTCGCCAGCTTCCGATGACAAAGCACATTGTAAATGTGGAATGTCACTTGCCGCGTAGAATGACGTACACAACACACGCAAAAGATAAAAACAAAAAAAAAACATGCTAGATTAGGGATTCTAGAAAGAGCTCTGCACGCAGACAATTTTTGTAACTGGAACATGAAAATGCAACGTGTTTTTTGTTATCTGTTCGATGTGTGTGCGGCTGTCTGTTGGGTTTTCTTCTCTTCTTTTATTTCTTTCACATGTAACACGATGAGGAATATTGATGCTAGGCTGAGGCAACTGCCACCGAAGTAAAACGCGTACTTGTAGTCATGTGTTAGATCCCATAATTGGCCAGCGATTGCTAGGCCAAGTAAAGACGCAAATCCTTGGAATAACAAAATTATTCCAACCGCATTTGTGAGGTTTTCCAATCCGACCATTTTTACTATTATCAAGGTCCTCAAGGCTGACGTTGACGCTGAAACAATTTAAATTCTATTGTAGTAGATAGTAATAAATGATTAGTTTTGTTAATCATAAGCAACGCAATTATATCACAAAATAATTAATAAAATAATGGCTGAGAAACATTAGTTCTAATTAGAGATACTGAGCAATCAAGTGAGCCATGACAGTGTTTTCTCGGTATTCGATTCGAGTGCATAATAGTTATATGATAATACAGCTATTTTATAAACCAAACAACAGTTTATACGATTCACATTTACTTAACAAAATATTATTATGAATGTCTTGCCTCTTGATATATTGTTCAAACTTGCATGATAAGCCTTTAAAATTATCATATGTGGTTTAAGATTTTTTTTGGTGAAACAAAGCCTGCCTGTGGTTAACATATTTATACTTAGGAGTTAAGAAATGATGATGACCAAGCTACCAGCCACCAAACAATATAACTGAGGATTGTGTGAATACATTTTTGTTTGTTATTAGTCATAAAGTTCACGTGTTATCGTTTGCCGGTTATTTATGCAACGCTGTTATTAATTAAAATCGAATTAATTGACTAACTTAAGTTCATTATATTCTACATAATAATACGCAGCGGACTTACATACTGCAAGACCGAATATTGCACAATAGGAAAATTGCACCCATAGCATGTAGGACATTGTGGACAGGATAGTAGCAATACCACCAATGAAGATGAAGACATAACACATCGCCATGGAACTTATTCGTTGTGAAGTGGACAGGACACCGCAGAGTAACCGGCCTAGAGTGTTTGTGATGCCGATGGTAGAGATAAGCCACGCGGCGATGTCCTCCCTAATATCATGCTCTAACGCATTGTCTTTGATGAACATATACGGAATGTAATTTCCCAACGAGACGAACACGGCGTTTATGACTAGGAGCTGGAATTTGTAGGATTTGAGTACCCGGAAATCGAGCATCGTTGCTAAAGTGCGACGCACTGCATTTGGACAGCATTTGCATTTACGTGAAGTAGGTGGTTCATGATGTAGATGGGTTGGCATGCGAGTCACCGAGAGTTGATACTCGATGTTGGGTCGCTGAAAATTCAAATAAATATTAAGATTATCAACGTTATTTATCATGGTATTGTTTACCGATTCGAAACGCTGTGCACTTTTATACTCTGGAACAGTAGCTAGAGATCCAGTAAAGAAAATATCATCTCGGTATATAGGCCTTGACTTCCAGCTAGTCAAATGTTTCCTACGTCCACACAGCCCGCACGGACAACACTTGCATCGGCGCACTTCCTTTCTCGATTGAAAGCTATCTAAATAAAAACACACTTCTTAGTAACGTCTCTTAGAAAAACATCATCCAACTACCATTTCGCAATGCAGTGTCTGCTGTAAACGTGGTTGAAAACAATTGCTCGCTGGAATCGTTGTATACGCTCCTCTGGTCCACCAACGTGTTGAAATTCTTGTTCTGATACTTTTCGAAGAAGCTCACGTGCGACACCTTTGCGCTTCTAGTCATGCTCTGCTCGCTGCGGCTTTCTCTTGGATGTGTCAGCACAACCCTTGTCGGCTTCAACGGTCGAAACAGACATCCGCATCCAATAATTACCAGCGAGCCGCCGCTAAGATATTGGTATGTGTGTCTCCAGCCGATCTTACGCATAATCATCGTCAGCAGTGGTGGCAAGGCAATCGCACCGATGCCTGCACCGCAGACGGCGATGCTTGTGGCTAGACCTCGCCAACGTTCGAAGTAGAAGCCGACCGCAATTAACGCTGTTATGTAAATCATTCCGAAGCCGACACCACCAATAAAGCCGTGATACATTATCACGTAATAGATGTTATTACTGAAGGAAGTTAACAACAATGAGATTGATGCTAAAATTGCTCCCACTATTGAAATTACTCGATAGCCATAACGGTTTACTAATGCGGCGGAAAATGGTCCTGCAATTGAATTATTACGAGTATCAGCAAACGAAGAAAAAGTTACACTCTAAATGTGGATTGAATGGTATTACCTGATACGCAGAAGACACAGCCACATATGGCACCAGTTAAGGAAACCAGACTGGTTGTACAATTTAAACTAGTTGCGATGTCCTGGAGAAAGATACCGTAACTGTATTGCAAGCCGTCAGCAAGAAAGTATGAAATGAACGCACCGAAGACGACGACCCAGCCCCAGCCTCCGTCTGGAGGTACGATGATTAGCGTGGTTTCATGACCGCTTTCTATGATTCTGGTGCTCTTTTTAGATGTTCCAGTTGGTTTATGTGCTTCATCCATTATATTAGGTCGTAATGCTATAATATTTTATTTCCCGTTTGGTCTTTTTTGACATATTTTTATGAGTGTCAAGCTATTAATATTACAGTTACACTAGTAACAATAATAGTTGTATCACGTTGCATAACAATTAAGTATACTTTTTACTTAACTTTTTTACCCATTTACTTATGCCTGGTTTAGCCGATATGTAGTTTAAAATTATTGCACAATTGAGTCATCATCATATTCAGCCGTGTTGTATGCATCCACTGCTAGACATAAGCCTCCTCGAGTTCTGTCTATACAACCCTATCTTCTGCGTTCAGTATCCAGTTTTGGGATATCCTTTTGAAGCCGTCAGACCATCGAGCCTTTGTTTATCAGCGCTAGGTCTTCTTTCCACAGTTATCTCTAAACCTGGCAATGTGACCTGCCCACACCTCCATTTGATTTTACGACCAGTACACCCGTTTTTTGCCAATTGTTTTCGAGCTTACCCTGTTTTTTAGGGTAATGCCTAGCATGGTCCGTCCCATTGCTCTCTGTACTACTTGTAATTGGTTTGCAGATTGATACACTGATCGAATACTATCTCTTTCAAGCCCAACGCTAATTCGCTCTTCAAGATGTTCTTGTGCTTCCCAAAAGCTGCCCAACTCGGTCCTATGCGCCGCTGTATCTCGCACAGTTTATTATCGCGACCTAGGCATATCTTGTGTCCCAGGTATATCTATAGGAGGTCACTAGCAGAATTGAATGAGATAAAATTGGAATTAATTCAATAAACTAGCAACGTTTTATGATCCTACAACATGAATAATCTTAAAAAAGTTGACTACTTTTCAAGTTTATCATAAAGAAGGCAATGACTTTATATAAAGTGCAAAAATTCAAATGAACGACATAATATATTAAAGTTAACTCTTTATCATTTGTTTCAGATAAATTATTTAAATGACACTCATAAACAAATGATGGTGCATTGGTGTAAAAACCAAGCAATCGTATGTCTTGCCAAAGATCCACCTGGAACAGATGACATAACACCATCCAGTGTATACATCTCCTATGATTATGGCGAACAATACATCAATAAAACAAAATTATTTAAATTGGATAACAGCTCGAATGCGATAATCGAAAAGTTTTTTGTTCATACGGAGTATAACGAAAACGTAAGTAATGTTAAAATGTCTCTACCTATTTGCACTAGATACATCTTTTGCGAACTACATGAGATTATAATAATTTAATTTACTTTCAGATGGTTTTTAACGATATAATAAACAAAGTCATATTCGTTACGGCTGACACTGGCAAAACGATTGTGAAACACAACTTAAATTTTACTCCCAGTGATATTTCTTTTCACAAATATCAACCGAATGTTTTCCTAGTTTTTGATACATCAGATTCTAAACGGATGGTATGTATAGATATATTACTTAAATTATTCGAATTATCTTTTTGCTTTGTGTAGTTATGGATGACAGAGGATTTTGGACTAAACTGGCGAATGATTCAAGAATATGTAAAGTCATACTTTTGGGTCGAAGACAAAAATGCTCAACAACAGCTTGTGTTTGAAAGGGTATTACCATCAAATCAATCTACTGTGTTTTTCACAAATAAACAGCAAAAGTTAAACATTTATGCTCTTGAAGTGGAAAAAGTCAACATGAAAAATGATTACATTTTTACTGCTATGAAAAGAAAACGAGTAAGTTGTTAATTACATAAATATTATATAAATAAATCTAATAATCTTTCGATTTTCAGCATTCATACGATATTTTCGTTTCGTACAAATTTGGCAAGAAACTCGCTTGCGTATTCGATACCACTTTTGATATAACTGATTATTTGCTCATTGATGTGGATCTTAATGCCCACCGAGCATTCATTGCAGTCAGGCATTCAAGTACCTTGTCGAATCTATACGTTTCTGAAAATCTTGCTGGTCGCGACGATAAAGTCCACTTTACCCTATCAATGCCGAATGTAATGGCTCATTTCCCAAATTCCACTTGGCAAAATTCATTTTTACATTTGCAAACCGAAGAGGCATTTGCTGACGTATATAAAGTCGAAGGAGTTTCTGGGATTTACATCGCTTCACAAGTTATCTCTAAACCAACTTCTAAGGACTTAGGTCCAAGTCATTTAGGCTCCCGGATTACATTTGACCACGGTGCATCATGGCGTCCAATAATTGCCCCAACTCACGATATGGAAGGACAATTGACATCTTGTTCTCTAAAAAATAATTGCTCCCTACATCTTAGTCAAAAATTCAGCCAACTTTATCCCGATTCGAAAGCTGTGTCAATCCTTACCAGTGAATTTGCACCGGGGATCATCATAGCTACCGGTGTCATGGGGTCTTCTCTCAAAGGGAGATATGGGGTGTACATTAGTTCGGATGCTGGTATTTCTTGGAGATACGCTTTAAGAAGTCACTATTTTTTTAATATTGGTGATCATGGTGGTGTAATGATAGCTGCAGAGAATCTTCGAATGCGCGGAGAGGTCAGTAACATTTTATATTCCACTGATGAGGGTGAGAACTGGACAGAAACTTCATTCCACAACGAAGATATCCGCATCTATGGTTTAATGACGCAGCCAGAAGAGAAAACTCCTGTATTTACAATGTTCGGATCTTTTCCTAGTTCGCATCAGTGGATGATCGTCAAGGTTGATCTTCGTAACGTATTCAAGTATAACTGTACCGATGATGATTTCAAGTTATGGTCGCCATTGCAAAAAGATGAGAACGACAAATACGTGCCATGCTTTTTAGGGAAACAAAAGCGATACAAGCGGAAGATACCGCATGCCAATTGCTATACTGGAATTGACTTTAATCGTCCCATCACTGAAGAACCTTGTGAATGTGAGCAAATTGATTATGAATGTGACTTTGGATTCGAACGCTCAGGCGATCATCATTGGCATTGTGTCAAAGAGAGTACCAATGTAAATGATCCTTATGTTGTGCCACCATCGTGTCGACATGGAGAGACTTACAACCGTACTAAAGGCTATCGGAAAATATCAGGGGATGTGTGCATCGATGGATACGCCAATCAATTTGTACCGGATATTATTCCATGTCCTACAACTCATACGAACAATATGTTGATTTATGCCAAGCGGGAAAAGATCGTTCAAGTTGATTTACTAACATTGGAACCAACGCAACTCGATATTCCGAATTTGAAGAATGTTATAGCTATTGATTTCGATTTGAGTAACAACTGCGTTTACTGGGCGGATATTGTCACTGACACGATTGCTCGCTTTTGCGATAAAAATGGCACCCCAGTAGAAACTTTAGTTGCCACAGAATTAGTTTCGGTTGAAGGCATGGCCCTAGACTGGATATCAAAGAATTTGTACTTTGTTGACGGCCTTCGAGCGAAAATTGAGTTAATACGGACTGATATCCACTACGCAGGGAGAATGCGACGCACAATTTTGAACGAGAAAGTACTGATTAAACCAAGAGGTATAGCGGTTCATCCTAAAGCTGGATATCTATTCTGGACAGATTGGGCTAGTGTAAATCCTGCAGTCAAAAGATCAAACTTAGATGGTTCCAATATCAAAACTATTGCTGACAAGAGGTTAGTTGATTGGCCCAATGGTATCACCATCGATTACATTGCAGAAAGAGTGTATTGGGTTGACGCGAGGAAGGACTACATTGGAAGCACGAATTTCGATGGTCTTGGTTTCAAGAAAGTTGAGATTGAAAACAAATATGTTTCACATCCGTTTGCCGTGGCAGTGTTCAAGGATGACGTGTACTGGGATGATTGGCGCATGGATTCTATATTCCTCAGTAATAAAGATTTCGGCGGCAATGTACGCCTAATTGTAGGTAACGTGACTGGGCTAATGGACATCAAAGTAATTGCTCATGGTGCTCAACAAGGCATTAATAAATGCGCACAAGTTCCATCTCCTTGCACACATATTTGCGTTGGGTCTCCTTCACCACCTTACTACACATGTCTGTGTCCAGATGGTATGGAAATGAAAGATACTAAGTGCGTGTGTCCTGGCGGTGCTGAGCCATTTGCAAATTTTACTTGTCCCAAAGTTAGCGGTACCTGTGCTGCCAACTTTTTTGCCTGCTCTAGTGGCACTTGTATACCGAATATGTGGGCTTGTGACGGTGAGAATGATTGTGGTAATAATTCAGATGAAGAAAATTGCGGTTCGCAGACATGTCCACCGAATTATTTCGTTTGTTCGGATGGCAAATGCATTCCACATTACTGGAAATGTGATTCTGAGCCGGATTGCCTCGACAAATCCGATGAGCTCAACTGTACGAAGCAGAATTGCAGTATGAATCAGTTTACTTGTAACAATGGCCGATGTATTTCGGAACGGTGGCGTTGCGACGGCGAAAATGATTGCAGGGATAACTCCGATGAGCTGAATTGCGATATTCCTATTCCGGTTACTTGTAAGCCTGAAGAATTCCAATGCTTGAGCGGCAACATTAGATGCATCTCTCAGCAGTGGCTTTGCGATGGTGATTTCGACTGCCTTGATCATTCCGATGAAGCGATGTGCGATAAAAATCACACTTGTACTGACAATCAGTTCTCTTGTCAAGGACCAGAAAAGAATGGAGAGTGCATTTATAAATCTTGGGTGTGCGATGGGGATATCGATTGTCATAATGGAGCTGATGAGAAGAATTGCACGAATAATGCTACCATCGTAAGACCGCCATATATGAATCCATTTGCACCAAGTGTGGTAAGTATTTATTTTAATTATTTATATTTAAAAAAAATTGATGTTTGTTTGTGCCAAATGTTTAAAGTCTATACAAATCCACATGCTTGGAGCAAATTTAATTAAAATAAAAGTGGGTTGGGTTTCACTATAAAGGGAAAATGAAAAAAATGTTTTAAGATCAAGTCAAATGTGAGGAAAATCAAAAGGTAAAAGGGTGGCGGTGGTACAGGAGAGGGTCAGAGGAATAATTACAAATTTTTGGGGGTAAAAAGAACCGTCAATGTCCAGGAGGTTTTCATACCCAATAGGGGTGGGTAATAAGACGGTAACACCTGGCAACTCTCTAGTTTCTGATTTAAATAAAAAATAGCGAATTGGATTTTTTAATATAATTATTTACCTAACAAACTTATGCTTACAGAACGGATCCTCCTGTCATGAATGGATGTTTACCTGCGCGGACAATAAATGCATCCCTATCTGGTGGAAATGTGACCGTGCCAATGACTGCGCTGACGGTAGCGACGAGATAGGCTGCAATTACACAACAACTCCTACACCCACCGAAAAATCCCCTTGGGATATACATGTCTGCGACAGCAATCAATTCCAATGTGCATCTGGCGAATGTATATCGATGTCATGGGTATGCGATAAATCCCCAGACTGCGAAAATGGCGAAGACGAACAAAACTGTAAAGACCATCATGCTTGCAATGAACGCCATCAATTCAAATGTCGCATAGATGGCAACTGTATTTCGCAAACAGAAGTCTGCGACGGTAAGCTGGACTGCCCCGATGGTTCCGATGAGGAATTCTGCGACACTCGAAAAAATCTGCCTGGTACAGCCACTCCAAGCTGCTCACTTGGATACTTCCCATGTGACATGAACCGATGCTTCCCATTGGCTTCTATGTGTGACTCCCGGAAGGATTGCAATGACGGTTTTGATGAAGGAGATAAATGCACGAACATCACTCGCGTCTATCAAGTCTTACAAATGGGGGTTGATGCGAGAAGTGTGAACCAGGACAACGTTTTGCTGTATTGGTGGATTCCGCTACCTGATAAGTTAAAACTCGAATATTTACCTTCGATTTGTAATACAAAGGAAATGAGCTGGAAGAATATGACGTGGACCGAAGATATGCAGTATCGTTTTGATAATCTGGAGGCGAATAATGTTTATAACATGACTGTCTATGTTCGAGTCAATGGCAGCGATGCTTCTATATCGCCACCGGCGAAGTACTTTTTAATTCTTACTGCAGAAGGCGTTCCTAGTGAGCCTTATAATCTAACCGTCCAACAGGCAAATAACTCTGATATTCTTCTCACGTGGAATCCACCGTTGCACCCCAATGGTGTCATCACAGCCTATGAAGTATTTTGGTATCCTCCAGAACCTGCGATTGCTATGCGCTTAAGAGATAACAGCACTATGCATGTTCTCACTGCTGATTTTGAACCAGATGTAAAATATTCCTTCTATGTAAGTATTTATTGAAGTATCGCGTACAAATTGTTTGATATAATCATTATTCTTATACTTGTCACAGGTTGTCGCTCATAACAAAGGACACAACTCGGAAAAATCTGAAATTAAAACGCTAGTAATGCACGAAATTGATGTAATTCAATCTCTCACTGTTTTAAATACGACTTCGAGTAGCGTTTCTCTAACCTGGTCATGCAAGAGCGATGTTGATGGTTACATGATCTTGGTAGATATTAAAATGCCATACCCTAAACAACAAAATCATATGACAACTACTGCAAATATAACTATCGACAATTTACCACCTGGCGTCGTAGTAACTTTCAAAGTTTCTGCATTCATGAAACTGTACAAAGGACCTACTTCCACAATCTATGCAACAACAAAGGGCGAGCCTTTACCCGCTGTACGACTTAGGGAATTAACTCCTTTGAAGAATCCCGGAACAACAGTGAAAGTTGCTTGGGATCGGGTTAAAGACTCTAGGAAAGTCAACTGGGTCTATGGCATATATTATGGGGTCACTTCAGAAGATATACTTTCGGGTGCTCGTTTGAACACCACAGATCTCAGCGCTACGATACACAACTTAGATGCATGCGAATCGTACATATTTTCTGTGGGTGTCATAGCTCCATTGGGTACTGGCCCAATACTAGGCAATACCATGGACGTGTTTACTTATATTAATGACAAAGCTGCACCAAAGAAAGTATCAGTACAAATGAATCCAAATAATCATCTGCAAATGTTAGTACAATGGGCGCCTTCCTGTCCCAATCATAAAAACGAACTCGGATATATGGTGAGTAAAACGTCGAGGGTTGCCTTAAATAGGCAACAATTAAATATATTATATGCTTACTTTCAGATTGAAATCAACGATAAAGTACGAAATGAGACAAACACCATAACTGTTGTGAACGCTACTGGAGTGGAATTAAGCAGACCGCTGAACGTAACATTCGGCGCTGTGTACGAAATTCGAATTAGAACCTACATAGACGATTCGCTGTTTACAACTCCAGTTACTTACACAGCTCCGCCAATTATGCCGCCGCATCAAGTCAGCGCCATACAGGAGCTTGACGGTAGTTACGTAGTATTCTGGTCCGAGCGCAATATTTCCAAAGAAATCGGTGATTACGTTTACGAAGTATTCGTGTCCGAAGGAACTGAGGTCAATATGACGTCGGCATCTAAGTACGCAGTGAAAAGTCCGCCCTTTATATTTAAAAATCACACAGCTACAATGTACTCTTTTGCTGTGCGTATGAAGACCCAACTCGGTTACAGCTCCGTCCTGTCTGAAGCTATCACCTCAATGAATGAAGCTGTAGCTCTAATAGATGAAGCATCTGGTAGCAATGTCTGGTCGATATTGATACCGGTCTGTTTGCTTTTGATAGTTCTCTTTGTGGCGCTTGGTTTGCTTGCGATTAAATACCGTCGCTTGCAACACAATTTCACGCGATTTGCGAATTCTCATTACGATACGCGATCTGAAGCAGCAACGTTTGATGATAACATTCTTGATGAGGACGACACGCCGCAAATTCGTGGATTCTCCGATGACGAACCATTGGTCGTGGCATGAATGTAATTCATGGTGATACTAATATAGTTACCTATTTTGTCTATTTAAGAAAGATGATGCGAATTTATAAATATTCCGATTATATACTAGTCTGATGAGTTAATGATGAGTACATTCATAAGTTTAATAAGGATATTACAATATTTTATTTGGTTCTGTGTGAGAATTGATCGACAACATGGAAGTTGGCAGAGTTTTGTATGTTTTATGTTGTATTATTTTTTAAGTATGCATTTGTATTCGTTTGACTGGTTGTAAATTCATGCGTAATATATTTGCGTTTTGTATATTAATAATTAAATTACTACTAAGTTATTCCTTAAGTCAAATTTCTGTGATACACAAATCTTTAGCAAATTTTTAATGACGATAATGGAGTAGAATGATGACTTTGTATTGTGTCCGCTATTGGAATTTGACTGTTATTCATGTAAACAATATAAGAAGATACTGAAATAAATTAAATCTGGATACATGTTACTGTTTTAATTGAATTCTAAAAATTACGAATTCTATTAAAACTTTTCTGAACAAAGAAATCAAATTCTTGACCGGCTTTGACCGCGCATGAACATTTATCTCTCATGTTCTTTAAACAGTCTCTTCCCAGGAGCATGCGCAGTTCGTTCGAAAGCTGGTTGCTTATTGGCAGCAACGTATGTTTTTATGAGCCGACGATTAATCCCAGGTCTGGGTTAAAAGATAATACAAACTTATTACATCATAATTAAAAATGGCATTTAAACTGGCCTCCCATTAGGCAGCCAAGAACTGGTGTGATTGATCAGACTAGTCGAACGAAATGGAATTGGAGTGCTATTATTATGTATTTTTGTGCAACAAGTGTGCAGGCTTCCACATATGTTTACATTGAGCTGGCAGCCAAGTGGCTGCCTAAGCAGGTGTGCAGTCTGTAATGGCTGCCAAGTGCTCTGGTTCTCATAAGCTACCTCCTAGTGGGCGGCCAGACTTAATTTTACTTTACTGAAACTTAACTATCTGTCACAGCCATTTATATTTCATAATTTCGATACACTCTACACAAACTAGTAAAAAACTAGCAAGTGATTCATTTGATATGAAAGTGCATAGACGGCGCCCTGGCTCTCAAAAAAAATACCTAGGCGCGTCCTGGCACTACAAAACAATTGTTTTAGATTATTTCTGCAGAAGGAAGGCATCTTAAATCTAGACCACATCTCGGCGATTTCTGATCTGCGCCCCCCATGTCAGTTGCTCCTCTCTCGACCCGGAATCGGTGCTTCTGCTGATGATTTGCTTCACAAATCTAAGTTAAACTATCTTATTTGATTGTTATAAACAAATATTAATTAGTAGTCTAATGGCGTATTAAAATTTCTGTTCAAGCTTGCTTGAATTTTATATTAATTTTAATCGTGAAAATATTGAATATTGTGTGGTTTCCATAGCCTCAGTTGGGTCTCGAACCGCCAATAAGCGCACCGAAAACAAACGAAAGAAGTTGCAACAATAAACAAAATTGGGCACATAATGCCCATTATTATTTTCCAGTTATTAATTATTATAAACTTAATTTGTAAATAAAGTGCAATAATAAATGTTTTTAACATTATCACAGAACTACAATATTTGTTCTTGTTTCGAATCACAGCTCATCCCGTCATATTTTATATAGAACATGAAGCGTTCGACTTGTTTTTTCTTTACAGACTGCGCTCAAATATTATTCTACTGGCAATCGGCAAAACAAATTGGATTTGCAATTAATTATGCTGTTAATGAGATATTTAAAACGTTGCTCATGCAATCTCAATAAACAAGAATTGATTTAAAAAGGAATGTAAAGGGAGATCACAGGGGTAATTCTTAAACTAATTGCAATCATGAATCTCTTGATTGTAACTTGTTTGGTTGGCGTTACTATTGTGACGGCGAATGATATAGTATGTAAGTATTTTTAGTTTTTTTCTTTTTTATTCAATTGATAACAAATATTTTTTGAGATCAACTATTCATTTGAAATTGTCATTATTAAATAGGTGATTATCCTATGCCCGCTGTGCCATCGGATTGGGTGCATATGACTGATAAATGTGTAAATGCGATGCGGGAACAAATTGGATATGAAATGAGTGCATCATCTCAGTTCTTAGCAATGGGGGCATATTTCTCGAGGGATTCGGTGAATAGGCCCGGCTTTGCCGAATTGTGTTATGAACATGCTGATGAAGAACGCAGTCATGGAATTAACATTGCCGATTACTTACTTCTTCGAGGAGAATTGACATCTGACATTGATAATGTTTTTCAATTGCAGGTATGAATTAACAATTGCACACACTTTCATTAAGTATTTTATTCAATTTGTATTATCTTGTGTTATAGTACATTCCTCCTAAAACAGAATGGACATCAGTGATAGAGGCGTTGGACGATGCGATAGTATTGGAAGGACAATTAACAAGTCGAATTCGATCAGTCATCGACACTTGCGAGCATGCAGATAAATTTAAGGATTATGCTGTAAGATATAACGAAATATCACTGTTTCTATGTAGAATTAATTCAATTTCACAATCAATTTAGATTGTAGATTATTTATCGGCAGCTTGGTTGCGAACTCAAATCCATGTGCAATATAAACTTGCGCGAATGATATCTTCTTTGGAAAAAATGAAAGCGTTACATCAAAATTTGGGTGAATTCTTTGCTGATAAACAATTGCTGGATGGTGAGTGCGACGAAGATGAGGATGATGACGATGAAGATGAATATGATGACGATGTTCAATAGTTGTGGTTTCGATATTTATGTATTTAATAAGCGTGTATCATTCAATTGATTCAAAACATTTATTAATAATCAGCCAATTATCTTGTATCCAAATAAATACTAATTATTTATTGTATTGAAAATTAAATGTTTGAAAGTTATTTGCTTGTGTTGTTGAATTTTTGTTAATTTTAATATTTTTTTATACAAAGAATGGTGCAGCGAGATATATCAAAAAAAATTATTTATGCTCCACTTATATTATCTCGCAATTATTTTAAGGTGTCATGCAAAACCAACAACTGTTATCAAAAGTCTTTAATAATAACTTTAATTTGAAGAAAACTATCAACAAACTAAAATATCTTGTTGTGCGACCCCATCTCAAATAAAATTTAAAACAAACAATAAAATTTAATAGCTGCCTCAATCAATCTTCTTGTGCAAAACAAACCCACGATTTTCATATTAATTCCAAGGATAATTTTAATTTGAAAAATAAACGCACGCGTTACCATATATGGAAACTTGAATTTCCCTAACATATACACATCTTTATCGATTCAGCAACGTTCCGGAAATTCCATCTCTGTTGTATGCGGAACCAAGTCACCAAGGTTGTTTGGCAGTGGAGCCAGACAAAGGAAAGCAGTCGCGGTTGTGTAAACATACGGCTCACAAGCCAAGAAAGCATGATTCAGAAATCAGCTGTTTTCTGTCTACATTCGCAGTCGATCTGTTTGTTTAGTTTGCCTTAAGTCATTACTGTTTTCATTACATATATTTGGCTTGCAAAATTTTAGTGTTTATTCACGTTCCTTCGCTGAATAGGATAGCATCGCTGAATTAAGGTAAAAGCAATTTATATCGAATCATGTAGATAATATAATACTAGAAGACATTTGCTTGTTAGGAAATTGCGTTGTAAGTGGCTCATTAACAATACATTTTTTTGCTTTCTAATATTGCGCGTTATATTGCGATAAACATTTTACTTTTCATTCTTTAAAATTTTTCTGCTGCCTAGAAGCTTGAAATTTTTTAAATTATTTTTACTTTATGTTGATATGCTCATCACTTAAAGCACATTGTATAAACAAAGAGAACCAGTAAAGTTATTGCACAATTCATGGCCAGGAATAGACTCATGACCTGTTTCAATCTATTGCACTCGAGCTGAATTCACTCTTGTAACATGAAATTTTATTTAGGCTCCTCACAATGAGTGACAATATACCAAACAGAACATCAGATCCAATGAATATGGATGGATCATCAGGTGCTCGTGTTCGTACACAAAGTGAATGCTCTGCTGCTAGTGAAGATGGAACTTCAATTGGCAAAAGGTATTTATATTAATTCTAAAATATTTTAAAAAAAATTCAACAATTCATTTATTTAAAGACAAAGAACCACCTCGCAAACTTTTATGGTTGCCTCAGGGATGACATCAGCATCACCACCAAAGTTTGTATCTTTGGAGGAAATTATGCAAGCTGCGAATGGGATGAAAGATATGGCTTTAGTTCATGAAATTGTTATTGATAATGAATTCAGATTGGAACGATATGAGCCTGAAGACAATTCATTTCAAAAAGCTATCAAGGAAAATATGCACAGAGCCTACTGGGATATATTCAGAGAGAACTTTTCCAAAGATCCACCAGATTATTCTCATGTAAGTATTCATATATGACCTTTAATTAGCATACTTCATTACACAACCTTCTTTAACAACGCATCACAAACACCTTAAATTTAAATAAAATAAATTGTAAGAATAATGTAAAAAACAAACAACAACTCTACACCTACATCCTCCTCCTCCTTCTCTCCATTGACAGGCTTTTGCACACGTTATCCTTCTCCCCTCTCTCATCCATTCACTTTTGCATTTTTCTGCCCTCACACACATATTTCCTGCTTTCTTTATACATAACGCACCTTCCACTTTTCTCCCATTCACACTTTGCACCGAAATAACTTAGGCGCGAGAATGCATGCCACTCCGGATTGTATGAGCTTCCTCCAATTCTTCTCTCATCATCCCTGACTGTCTCATGTCCTTCTATGGACTCCTCTTTCCAGCGCACGCCTCTTCTTTTCTTTCCACTTTCCCACACTCTTCCCATACATACCTTACCAGTCTTTCAAACAACTCATCCTCACCTCATATTTTGCACCCTACACACATTCCTGCAAGACGATTTACCTCTACATCGATTTTTTCAGTCTCATTAAATTCTTCAGGAATCTCCTATGTTCCCTCTCTAGCACCTCCCATTCATCCAGTTCTCTCACTTTTACTTCATGCATTAGAATTGACTTCACACATGCCAGTTTCCCCACCACATTCTTTCTCATATGCATTGAAACCTATTCCCTAGGTATGTGAAAGTAGAGATTCACTTTCTAAATCAACTTTCCTTTTTATACCAGTCGCGCTCTTCACCCACTGTTCTTAAGCACCATCTAGTTTATCTTCCCTACATTCACCTTTAATCCTCGCATACCGATATATCTCTCAACTCTTTTCAACATGTTATCCATCCCCTCTCTAGTCTATTCATATATGTAATTAATTGATTTTAAATGAAATAATATGGAGTTTTGATATTACTACAATAAGATGCAATGAAATATTTTTTTAGGCATTAGTATTGTTAGAAGATATCAAACAAGGTTTGTTTGACTTGTTACTTCCGCAACATACAAAAATGCGTCAGCAAATTGCGGAAGTATTGGATAGTTCTTTGATTAAACAACAAGTGGAACAAGGAATACTGGATTTTAATCATTACGCCGAATATGTTATCTTCGTTATGGGGAAATTGTGCGCGCCAATTAGAGATGAGAAAATTAAGGAGCTTTCTGAGAGGACCGATGTAGTTGATACTTTTCGAGGGATTTTGGAAACTTTAGATTTAATGACTTTGGATATGGCGAATTTTACTTTGGAGTTTGCAAAACCTGAAATTATCGCACAGAGTGTACAATTAGAGAGGAAGAAGTTTGCTGATTACTTGACAATCCAACCAGGTAATAATTTAATTTGGATTGAACATGTTAAATTGAATGATGACTTTTATGGCTATTGATTCATTTTAGATGGTCTTGAACATACTCGTAAATGGTTACTAAAACATTTAGACTTATCTGTGAACTCGAATGAGAATACTGATAGAGCTACATTCGTCCGGAATAAAATGAAAGATACTCTCCTTAAAGCTGTTATGGAGATATTTGAATGGAACCCTAATGAGCCTTATCCCGAGGTAAGATTTTCTTTCGAATCATACAATTTCATTGAGAGCTCGCGTTTATTTGATTTACAGACTTTTATGCTCGACGAAGGGCGTCTGAAAGCGCTACAAATTCAAAGCCAGAAAGCAATTTATATGGGCACGATTCTCCTCATCACTTTTAGTAACGTCGGATCAGATTTGAGTACGCTCAATTCTTTTAAAAAGCTAATCAAGGAGCATCTGTTGATTATTATGCAGACATATACATCCCAGAGGTTCGTTGCTCTTCAATACTTATCTATAAATATTTTATTGGTTTATTCAAAACACTTTATTTATAATCTTGTTTATCATGCATTTTCCAGCTCTTTAAAAGAATTACTGCCAAACATGGCCATCCAAATAATAAAAGACATCAAGGAATCGCAACAAGAACATTTCCTGCCAATTATCAGCGAACAAAATGAGCAGCTGCTTACGTCTCTCATTTTGGACGTAGAGAAAGAGGATCATAAGATAAAGAACTTGGTGAGCAAGCGTGTACAAGAGTTCTTCCACGATATTATTGTGTCTTGCACAGCTGACCCGCAGAAAGTGCCTTCCGGCCTGACTTTACTACAGCAAGAGCTGACGGCCATTGCCGGACAGTATCTTCGTATTATCTCGCACAACACGACCGTGTTTTGTATTTATTACAGCGATATTATCGACAAGGCGTTACCATCGATTGAAACTGCTAATGATTCACATTAGAAATGCTTTGTAAGTGATGAGATTTTGGAGAACAATGAATATATCTTAATAATTTTTTTAATAGTCGAACAATTTATATTATTCGTAATATAATTATGAAGATTAATTATTATAGTACACGTTTGTTTCATTGTTTTTTAAATTAATATTTAATCAACGAAGCATAAACATATGCTGCATATACACAATTACAACTAACAAACATTACCTTCTATTGCTGAGTAAATTATTAGTGAAGCTTAATAAATACTTAATATTATTAAAATGTTGGTAAAGAGAAACGCAAAGCGAAAATTATAAAATTTGATGCATCATATAGTATTCAATCTGTTGTGCAAAATCGCATATTAGTTCAATTTAGTTTATTTTACACTTATGTTGATCATCAGTGAAATTGTTTTTCTTATTGAAACGTTTTGAAACGTCAAATTTGATATTTATTGCACATTGTGTGTATAACAATAATGCTCTACTTTGAGGGAGCTAAATGAGTACATTTTATTGAATGAGAATGTATACATTATATAATTAATGAACATAATCATTCAACAAATATTTGGAATATTGGTGTTTGGTACATATGTATGTATTTCATACAATTATTTCTAGGTGCCTCGAATATAGTAATAGTTTTAAATAATTATGTTTTAAGTAACATTTATAGCATTGAAAAACAGAAATTTGTATTATGTTAAGTATTTTATATCACACTATTGAAATGTTATATTTTTTACTTTTAAAGTTGTGATATTTACATTTATTTTTGAATAGTTTCAGAGAAATAAATTAATTGCAAAAATAATACACCTAAACTTCTGTAATATTAGTTAATGTAATCGTTTTGGTTTTAAAAACTAGAATTTGACAATAATGCCACAGATTATTTATACAAAGTATCCATTTTTTTAAAGTGCAAAGTTTCCATTTTTTAAAGTGCGAAGTTTCTAAAGTGCAAAGTATTCGAATTAATGTTTGCGTGGTACTATGTTCAAAACAACCGATTTTATGTCTAAAAACATTTTCATTATGTGATTTTATTTTCACTTGCGTACAATATATATGATTTCAGGTGAAATGATTTCTTTTATGTGGAATTATTTGTCGTTTGCTTGTTGTAAATAAGATTTAAATTAATGTGCATTTAATTCCATTCCATATTTATATCCAAAGAAGTAATACCTTGGCTTACTCTTTTTTTCTCCTTCATAATTGAAGAGTTTTGACCCCATCAAAGATGACACATTCGGTTGTCCTTCGCTCTGATTGGTTGCACTCCTTCAATGCCTTTAATAACGGGACAAGGCTGGCAAACAATAATAAAATAACACGATTCTATTTGAAAGCAACAACTATTTAATTTGATTATAGTGGTGTCCCCATTGTGATTTTCCATTGTTTGCTGCTGTGAGTACTGATTGCATGTGAAACATTTTCCGTTGGTAAATACTAACCTTTTCACTGGTATTCAATTGTTTTCAAGCTTAACTGTTTCGACAATAATAATAATTATCAACAGACTAATAACAATTCTAGAATGAAATTATTTATCTGTAAAGATATGTAATAGATTCTAGTATATCTGTTTAATTTTTAATAAATGAAATTAAATAAGTTAAATTAGCTTACTACATAATACCAAAGATAAAAATAATAATCACCAGTTATCAATTATATTTTTTGTTTATGTTATGAAAGTTGTAATAGCATAAGAATAAAGATGTAAATAAATATATTAATAAAAGCATACTCAAATATGGGAGGTGATACTTGGGTCAATAAACTTATCAGTAATCACATGGTTCATTTTTATAGATATATGAATATTGCTGGGAGTAGCTGCATTGTACAGTTCAGTTCTCTGCCTGTTAATATCAGTTGTTCTTTTGTTTTAGTATAAAGTTAGTCCATTGGTTCTTTCTACTTATATTATTAACAACATAAGCCAACAATGCGTCTTATAATTTTGGACAAATCTGAAGATGTAGCTCAATGGGCTGCCAGATATGTAATGAAGAGGATTAATGATTTTAAAGCTGGTCCTAATAAATATTTTGTATTGGGATTACCAACTGGTAAGAGAGTTTATACCTATAACGAAGCTTTTACTGAATTTTGACATATCTAAATGTCTCATATTTTAGGTAGCACTCCATATGGAATGTATAAAAATTTAATAAAATTCCATAAAGAAGGCAAAGTTTCATTTAAATATGTAAAAACCTTCAACATGGATGAATATGTAGGATTACCTCGTGACCACATTGAAAGTTATCACTACTATATGTGGAATAATTTTTTCAAACATATTGATATTGAACCAGAGAATGCCAACTTATTGGATGGCAATGCAGAGGATTTAGTTAAGGAATGTAACAATTTTGAAGAGAAAATAAAGACAGCTGGAGGTATTGAATTGTTTATTGGAGGTATTGGTCCTGATGGCCATATTGCATTCAATGAACCAGGTTCATCACTGGTATCTAGAACTCGAGTGAAAACTTTAGCTCAGGATACACTTGAAGCAAATGCAAGATTTTTTGATAATGATATCAGCAAAGTGCCTAAGAGTGCTCTAACTGTTGGCGTAGGCACTGTTATGGATGCAAATGAGGTTTGATAGAAATTTGTAAAAATTTTATTTTATTAAATCAATTATTTTAGGTAATGATATTGATAACTGGTGCACATAAGTCTTTTGCGTTATATAAAGCAATTGAAGAAGGAGTTAATCATATGTGGACAGTGTCGGCGTTCCAACAACATCCACAAACATTGATGATTTGTGATGAAGATGCTACACTTGAATTGCGTGTCAAAACTGTAAAATACTTTAAGGTAAGAGAATAGTTTATTGCATTGTATGTTGTTCAACAGATATTAAGTAGCAATAATGCAACTATAAAAGAAACACAGTAAATTATTGATTATTATAATTTTGCTCATTTATTTCTTGGTTGCTTTGTTGGTAAATAGGCTGCTTATTCTTACATTGGTATGGTCAATGTAAAAAATCATTTAAATTTACTTACTACTTTTTTGAATGTGTTACACATACAAAAGCAAACTTGTTTTACTAATTGTTATTGCCATGAAGACCTTGACATACCATTATAAGAGAAAACTTATTTGGAATAAAAATACACTCATGCTTCGGTTTAACGGACTAATAGGAGACGACCCATGTCCATTAAACAAGAAATTCGTTAAATTGACTGATTTAATTAAAGTTCTTGTTTGTTTTGCTCGATCACGATTAGATCACAACAGTCCAAATCGTTCCTAAATCAGTAGTATTGCTACAACGCCATAAAGGGCGCACGCTGTTCGTCAACCTCTAATTTGTTTGTTAAAGCCGCTATCCGTTTAATCGGGCTCCGTTAATCCGAGGCAAGAGTGTAAATAAATTATGCCTTAGATAGCATTAATTCCTGAAATCTGAAACATTCTGCATATAAATGTGCATTAAACAAAATTACTGACTATATTGAATATGTTGTATATAGGCTTTGAGCGCAATTCACCACAAACTAATCGAGGAGGACACATACTTTCATGAAAGTCGTGTCCTACATTAATTCTAACTGCCACGTGTTTGAATTTAATGGTAAAATAACGTTTATTTAGATCTTTCTATATATGCTATGTAATCACTACATGCTTGAGCTTTTACCATTTTATATTTATGTTTCAAAATACATTATATGTGTGATTTATATCTGTTTCAGAGTTTGAACAATGTTCATAATCAACTAATTGAAGATTGAATATGTATTTTATATATCTACATGGTTTTTAACATTTATAGAAATAAGAGCATCAATTATATCTTATCATTCGCTTATAGTTTCTTAATCATATTTGTTTTTAAGTAACTTGTAATTATACAATCTTGTTTTCTAATAATTTCATTACATTAGTTTAATATGTTAACTATTTAAAGACAAAAATAGCGCTAAAAGTAATTTCAGAAGAGAAAGTGATTGAAGGAATGCTTTAAAGCAGTGGTACCCAACCTTTTTATACCCACCGCCCACATGTATAATAATAATAACATTGAAAAGGTTTTTCAATAATTCTATGAATTTAAAAAAAATATTACTTGAAAAAGAATCCATTTGAATGTTTTTATAACGTCAATTAAATTAG
>JARJDU010019458.1:0-15484 GCA_030264695.1 Lissagria laeviuscula | reverse complement strand
TATGTTGCAATTCTTGTATAAGTAAATGCAAGGGACATGTTTCAAATGCATATTTTCTTTAAGTCAACAGAAGATTTTTGATGCGACATGTAAGCATTTTTGACCCAGTTCTTTAATTAGGGATAGACACACATCTTGTGGGAGCCTTGCTGTGTTTGGTTTTGCAATGTCATCCAACAAGAGTACAACACCTTGACTTACCTGGCCTCTTTAGTTGAACGTCGGATTTGGGTTTGATGAGGAAGTCACAGTAGTATGTAGCATTGATGGTCCCTTGATGGAGGAAATCGGAATCATGCTGCATCGCAAGGAGAGCGTTTTGCTTTACTATTAGTTAAACTGATTGCACACTACGGAAAATGTCTTAATAATATTTATCCTGTGAAAAAATGGACAAAACATAGATTTATAGAATGTTGTTCATCAGCTCTATTCTATGACATAAACTATGCAGACAGAAAATTAAACAAAGCTGATAATATACTATACGGCTTTTATGAGACCATTAGATCAACAATTAAGATGCTAACCCAATTGGGCCACTAAGCCACAGATCATTTCAATAACTACAAAGGATAGGATCATAATATATATAAGAAATTCCAAAATTATCGTATAAATTAATTTCACTATATTTTATATCATAAAATACAAACAAATTCTCATAACAAAAAAAAATAATTTATTGCGTGGATTTCTTTCGACAATCAGAAACATTAAATTTGATTGTAACGAAAGAAAACTATACAAATAAATCGGACTAGTACAAAAATGTTTATAACAAACACTGACAAATAACAAACGTTTCTCTAAGTTGATTACCCTGTGTTCTTGTACACAATGTCAAGTTATACAAATCATGATACCACATCTTCATTTCGTAATAATAATAATTAATCTAAACGTATGCGTCTTTTTCTAGATGTCACTATTGCATCGATTTCAACTAATTTTATGTATGTATGTACTGCTAAATGAAGCGTGATTGCGTCTGCTTAAGCCGATTCTTAAATTCGTTAAGAGACTGCTGCAAGGACATTCAGTGAGAAAAAATCAAGCCTTTCACATATTCAAGTCTTAAATTATTGAAGTGACATATGATGAGCCGGCGGGCAGACTGTGACCATGTAGTATGTAAATTCGTGAAAGAGTGTACTTTATGTGAAATGGAGACAGGTGAAATTTCTGAATGCGCAATAGTTGTGATTCTGACGTGCGCCATACATAAAGCATGAAGATCACAGACTGACAGCTTCTTCTTACTTCAGTTTGCGCAACGCTCGCATCTCTTTTCAACAAAGATCTGATTTTTCGCGCAAACCAAATACAATATATAAATTGTGTACATATTTACTCTAGAGTAAAGCTGCCAACCCGTGACGTTGCTATGTATAAATGTGAGACAGCTCTTGGAAAAGTTTTCAACTTGTACAGTGTTCGCTAACAGAGGAAATGAATAAATATATTATAGAGTATCTCTTCATAAATTATGAAGTAGTACGTTGTATGTACAAGAAAAAAATAATAACAAAATGTACAGAATATTATAAACGAAAGATTTATGCCATCATTCTTAAACTCTTCTTCCTAACTCTAATTTAATTAAGATGATACAATAGAAAAATCTTTATAGCTTTGGTTGGCCGAAATTGTCCCAAGATACTTAGCATGGTTTGGTTTTCTATACAAGTAATTAATTGCTATATATACATAGTGTAATTTTATGTTACATCTCATCCAAAATTGTATGCTTGGAATGTGTGAAGAATACTAGTGGATAGATGTACAAAAATTTGAGAGAATAAACAAAGATTCCAGAAATGAAACAAAACAAATTTCTTCTCTTTAGTTTCGCCTCGTTAGTGCGAAGCGAATTTTGTACAGTTGAAGGACAGCGACAGTCTCATTGCAAATTGTATAAACATGTTAACTGTCTTGGCCATGTGCACCATTGCATACAGACCCGGAGCAGCAAAAATAAATTTCTGTGATATATCCCATCCACGAACAATGGTAGTAATAAGTACGGTGCAAAAAAAATTAATTACAATTTGAATATTATCACATTCGAATGATAAACGCTATTTATGCGATGGGTAGAACATGCTCGTCCTAGGTAAGAGCCAGATCAGCACTGAGTTGCGATAATCTACGAGGATCCCTTCGCCCACGACTAGAACCTCTAGTGCCGCTGGTATGATTGCTGTATCCAGAGTCCGATCCGAAGGCCGAATCCTGCGAGTAGGGTTTCGGCACAGGTCTGAAAGTCGCTAAGTGTCCTATCACTGGCACTGTTTCGTACGGTCCCGGAGTTGGCGATAAACACTGCAGTCTTTGCGTTATGCTAGGTATTTGTCTACGTCCCGGTGGTCCCACACTACCCACACGCGGATACAGCTGCAATAAAGCGTCCAGCAACATTCCCTCGTGGAACTCCTGTCGCCGTCGCTCTAAGCTCCTGTGCCGTTTGCTACCCGGTATCGGGGGCAACGGTTCGTGTGGTCTGCGGAATCGTGGCACGTCTCTGCGCGGCTCGGTGCGATACTGCTGTTGCGGAATGTGGAGACGGCGATCACCATCACCGCCCAGACTGAGCTCGTCTTCGGCGAACTCGTCCTCGCTGTGTGGGGCCGGTGCCAGCTCACTATCGGCGTCGCTCAATTCCTCGTACACCGGATTGTATAAGTCTTGCGAACAATATGGATCAGGACCGGGCGACGAGCACAGAAACACTGGGGGATGAGTCGATATCGGATATCCACTCGGGTAATGAATATTATTCTTCACATCAATCATCTGAAAAAACAAACAAACCAAACATGACATACATAAGCAAAACTCATCATCAAACATAGCAGCTCTCCTCGCCTTATACAAGCACCCAGTGCATCAAACAGAGACAAATTGCACAAGCACACAGAGTTAATGTATATTTATATTAGCGCATAGGGCACATCCATCAATTCAGCAAACAAAAAGTCAAGCCTTCATTGCACTAAACCAACCAATCAAGAAGAAAATAAGAAGGATAAGAAAAAGTATAGTGTGCGAGAAGATGGATCTAATACGATATCGACGTGTTAATAACGTTATAGTTTCCTAAAGATTGCAATCTCCTTGAAGCATGTGCTGTTGCAGCTGAAAGTTGATATTCACCAATTACTAAAATTGAACAGACACTAATCAAAGTTGGAAGACTTAATCTTGAGAGCACCGTTTTAGCTATAGTACTAGGATACGTGAAAAGTTAGACTAAGAACACGCGCATGACTTATGAATGTCGACATACGCAAACAGATGCAAGGAAGTGAGTTTAGTTTAGTTTGATTAAATTAAACGTGACTGAAAATTATTATTATTATGATAATTTTGAAATATGTGACGTTATACGAAAGCACCAAGCGTAATTGATTATATGCATAGTGAATGTAATGATAAAAAAATACTTCTTTAATCAGTTATAATAATCTGTCATCTTCTTCCTCCAAGTTGCGGGGAAAATCGACATCATCTGGCCTATCAGTTTTAAAAACGACACGTCCAGAGTCATCGATCTGACACGAAAAGAAAAAAAAAACATTACAGTTAAAAGGCATGCATGTGTAAAGATCATACCATAAAGAAAAGTCAATTTAATAAAGCACTCTTGAGATTAGGATGCTATAAAGAATTATTAATTTCCAATTAGTTGAAATTTAGTTACACGCACACATCTCATCTGATATCGACACACGTGAAGAAGTTCATGTGAACTTCTTCAGCACGTCTCAATATCGAAATATACCACGCATGCATGTGTTCGTTCCTATCGAAGCTCTCATCAACTCACCTCTATAGATGGTGCCACCATGTGACGTCCACCAAGATGGTTATGGTTCTGTCGTGGATTCTCCAAGTCCTCATAGATAACTGCAGGTGGATTGTTACCATCACAGTTGTTTTGTGGTGAAGTCTTACAGGGCAGGAAGTTTTGTACTTTTCTTTTATGTCTGAAATAATACAATGACACCTCATTAGTCGTCTTGATTGACACGTATCACAAAAGTACATTATGTATATACATAATAAAACAAGAAGGCTGTACACGCTCATCTTCAGTATCTGGATGTCGGGTGTATCGACGTGCGCAAATGAGATTTTAACAAGCCTTCTTCGTCCATAATTACCGGGTTTATTATTTACTTTGTTTGGTCGGAGGAGCACACCATCACTATCCTCAAAAACAATGATAATGACGAGTTCTAATAATAGGAGGACCTATTAAATCGCTCGAGAAGGTTAAGAGGGGCGAAAGGCTGAAGCAATGAAAAAAGAAGAAGAACAAAAAACATTGGTTTCATTTGAACTTAACTGATGCAATCTCTTCAATTTTCTTTACCGTAAATCTAATAAAGCAGCCAGTTAAGTCTACCGAAAATATTTCAATGAACTGTCAACAGATATCAACTTATTTGATGAGCGGAATTTTAACCGCGCGCTTGATAGAAAAATCATCATCCATCGGTTTTATTTAAAGTTAGATGCCGACTCGACCTATCAAATCCTAAAGAGATGAGCGTCATTCATATGACTTTTCTACAACTTGCATAAATCTCTTCAGTTTGCTGCTATAGATTTTTGTACCACACTTGAATGTAATTACAAGTTTTAATAGAATGCTAATCCTGAGATAGACTAAATATAAAGTGTGCACAGAATTGGTAGCGTTGTACGTACCTATAAAATTCACGGTATATAACTGCTGCTGCTGATGAAATGCTAGCAGAAAAAGGAGAAGAGGAGATAACATTTCATATTAGAATTTATAATTTTCAGCGTCGTTTCAAAGGAATTCTGTTTGAGACATTCGACTATAATTTATAGGAAAACGTTGCCATTGAATATATGCATTTCTTTTGCGTTTTTTTTTTGATAGAGTAATATCGAACATTTCAGAAGGTTGAATACGAATTGGACTTGATACTTTTTAAGTCCGATGTACAACCATTCGAAATAACATTGCTCTTGCAAAACCCTTTTTGAAATATTTATTGTGCGCGCGAAATAAGTTTATTTCCTCTTAGTGAAATTGAATTTCTAATATCGCGTAGTAACATTTTAGACCTAAGTTACAAACGCTAGTATATCAAAGGAAATAGCATGTATAAATCAATTTCATGTGTGGTTATGAATCCTTTGCATTTACATTTGTCAGTAGTTTTCAATTCAGGCTGATGTTATATCATTAGGTAGTACATTGTAGAAAGAAAAAAATGCAAAATGCAAATTGTAAACTAAATAATGCTAATTTGTTAATTTTAGTATTCTCAGCGTTACATCGAGAAGAACACATTGATATTGAACTTATAGTTTTATTTCAATAAAACGATAATAGTCTATGCAAATTATGCTCAGAAAATGTAAACATAAGATCCGGAATAATAAATACTAGTAAGAATAAGTCAAAGCACATGTTAAATGTTCATCTTAGCCGCCAATCGCAGGATATTGAAAACTCACCCAAAAAGAAAAGATAACAAATGAAAGCTTATTTTACTATGCATTTGTGCAGTGCACCACGTCAGTGTAACTTACCAACACAAGCAAATATAATTTCCATTGCAAACAATTTCATTAGAAACTCCCCGATTTCTATAAACAAACAGCGCAATCTGTTTCGTTTTTCTCGCAGACTATTGCAGTCTAATCATCGAACAAATTCCAAGAAAAAAAAAAGCTTTTCTTAGCAAGCTGCAAGAACACATGCCCGAAATATAAATTGAACGCTTGTGAATTTAGTAAGTGGTAAGAAAAGCACCACTGTATTAATATAATAGTACCACACGCATTCAGAATGAATGTCTGCCTGCGTGATTCAGCTTTCTTTCAGTACGCCGCGCATCGTTTTATCTAAAGTGCCCCGTTCGAAACTATGGGGTGAGTATTAATCATGGTTAACAAGGCTGCGAGTGCTCTTATCAATTGATAAAATAAGTAGATGGCGATGGCTGGGTTTTGGAAGAGAGTACAGCAGACACGTAGCTAAGTAGAAAAGGGTGATGGTGGTGATATGCGGCGGTGGCACTTGCAGAGTGAATATGCGCATCGCACACCACCTTACCACCCATCGTCGTAATGACTTCCCGGAGACGTAATGGATATGCTGTGATAATGAGGCGCCTCGCTACTGATTAATTATTACACATAGAAACTACCTGAAAGGAGATATGCAAACCTGGCGGCGTGGCGGCGCAAGTGACAGTTAAAAAGTGCTTCCTATTAAGACGGGGACGAAAGGGTCTTTGCTTACTATGCGTGCGGGTTACGCATGTGTTCTATATCTATACAAATACCTGGAGCAAATACCAAGATGTATGCAAGAAGCTGGAGCTGAAGTAATTTCATGATAGTATTAAGTTGAATGCCTCACGAGTGCCTATAAGTAACTCCTCCATTTGAAGCAGCAGACGGCAATATTCAATGCCCGCGCATTCATTAATTATACTTATTTATATCGGCGAGATCAGTCCGTACGCCGTAATTATTTACATCCGCACGGTGCGATGAGTACCTCAGTTCATAATTATCTCATTCTGTCTTTGGTTGTATATTCGCTGGATTAAGCAATTGTTGCAGACTAACTAACTTTAACATGTTTAATTCAACATTTTGATTAATAGTGGAATCATGCGGTTTCGCCATTCTCTGATTAGTAACGCGATACTTTCCTAGTTTGACATCTTGTCGCTGACATCGTTAATAGTTTGAGAAATTTAAGGGATGATCTTAGGGCAGCAAGAGAGTATCACATTGCAGCGGATATGAAATTTAAGACCAAAGATGGGATCAAGCTTTGCACATTTTGCTCTTCTTAAGTTCTTATTACCACGCAAAAGAAGCATCGTTTGCGTGCATGCCTTTTTCCTATTGGAGTAAACATAAACATTCATAAAATCTAGGCGTTCGCGGGATATGCGTAGAGAAGCTTCTGGGAATTTAGGATTATGCGATGGCGCGACGCGCTAGCAATTTCTGAAAGCAACTCAAAAATTATTGCTAGGATTAAAGCTCTATTAAAGTTCCCGTCTGGACAGCTGTTTTCCCCATCGCATCAAGTATATACCCAGATGAAATTAGATAGCTCACGGATCTCATTAATATCTCGGATCAACAAGAGAAAAATAAGTAATTAGTAGCATACGCAAATATCGATTACTTTCAAAGCGAGATGTTAATGCATGCCCATTGCAATTGCAATTTTTGTTGGATTTTGTTGTGCATTTGGATTTATGCTGACGACGAATTTCGATCGTCGCGCAGAGAAAACAATGAGTTGACGTTGTCGAAATACCCGTGAGAATAACGCAACGCGTCTCAGATAAATCTGACTGGATTTTTAATCCCTCGGAATGCGCTTGGCAGACACTAAGGCTTGGCTTGAGAGTATAGAAACAGGTGAATCTATTCTCGAAAAGGATTTAAATTAACCAAATAGACTGCGCGACGATTTATTTCACCATCAGTTTCACCACCAGTGCACGTCGTCCTTCTCCCCACTTCAAAGGCAATTAAAACCGAATGGCAGCGTCACACAACCCGCGGGTGTCCTACTTTAAATATTTATCTATTAGAGGAAATCTGCAATTTGCATTTTCCGAATTTTAAAACAGGATTTGAATAAGCGTATACGAGTAAAAGGGTGATTTAATTGCGCGTTGACTTAATTAAAACCCCCTTCACGCACCTAATGAGCAAACTACGCCCGAATTGCATTAAAATAAGAAGTATTGGTATTAAAAGCAACCGAGGGCAAAAGAGCGAAAGGACGAAGAGCAAATACTTACTTCCAGACTAATATAACTCCTATGAAGACGGCTAGGCTCAGCAATACGGAACACAGGACTATCACAGCTGAGGTTTGGAAAGAGGGACTGCTCCTATAGCTGGCGTCAATCAACTGAAACAACAAGAAGTAAGCAAATTAATACGAGCAAACCAAGGCAAGGCACAGTCAAGCAACTTAAAGAAGATTCCCTCTTGTCATTTTCATCAAGCTTCCTTCCTTCCGTCTTGCAATCTGTGCTGTTCCGACTCATATTTGCTTAGATTTCCACCAGAGTTAATCTCCAAGTTTAGTCCTATCATCCCCTAAGCCGATACACCCGGTCGATACCTTATACTAAGGCTAATAAGTAAACTTTTCGCTGTTAATCAGTTGGGGATCTCATTAGCAATATTATCGTCGTACTTATGATAGTAGTAGGATTGGTAGCCAACGTTTTACTTTCACGAATTGCGTTGCGAATTTGCCGGTCGATTATAACTCTGGAATTAATTACGCATCGCTGTGTTATCAACTTATCCACAAATCACAGCCACACAATCTGTTACAGCTCGATTTGATTATAATTACAGGGACGTTATCGGGAGTTATAGTTGGAATGAATACCAAGCGTTTGTGATGTTCTAAAGTTTGAGTGTTTAAGAGCAGATTGTATGTAAGTTATTAAAATATTTGAATATTTGATCACAACCAACCAAAATAATTACAAAATACAGATTTAAAAATGTAGTTGGACAATTGGCAGCCATCCAAACGGAAAGACAAACTTTCTTTCCTCTAAAACGGGAAGTAAATCGAAGTTTGTTTCTTTAGGGAGGTAAAAACGATAAATTTCCCTAGGGAGGTAAATTCGCGAATTCGTCGTCATTGCAACGACGTGCAGCGGGCAGTTCATGCGTGTCGATCTTGCACAAATCGCCTTTCACTACTCTCGCTTCGCTTTGGGCAGCAAACCAGCTCATGCTGTAATAGCTTACTTACCTCCCTAAATGCACTATATACTATTTTTGTTATTGGTTTTATAGCAAGGTAAATAAGAATAATTTTTGCAAAGTTTAGCTTTGATGTTGACACCCTAAATTTCACTACACAAGTTCATAGTTATCTACAATCTCGCAAGTGTCATAGGGGTATAATTGACTGCCATTGATAACAGTAACATAAATTATTGAAATGAACAGTATCATGCACTAGGCAGATAGATAGCACAACGATAAAAACGTCGAAAACCACACAAGCGAATTAATAATCATCTTGTTTGTTCCTTGTTATAGGTGCACTGACTCCATTTCCAGAGTCATTTTCTTTCTCTTAGAAAATCACATGAAGACTCTAAAATGTTGAGTTCCTTGGGAACGCACAAATAACCAAACGAGTCATTTTCTTCTTGTATAGTATGCAATTTACGACTATTATTTTAAATAATAAATTGTGAAAGAAGCAATTACCTAATAAGAAGCCTGATGATATATGCCTATAAGCAAATAAAAATTAAATAAGAAGAAGAGCAACGAGCAAAGCGATGTAATTTCGAAAAGCATGATTGTATCTTAATGTGAGATCTTAACTCCGTTCGTTTTGAATAGCTAGCTAGCTAGCTAAGTTGAGGTTGCTCCAGCCTCCTAAATAGACAGACAGACATCTTTATTAGCATACTACACACTCACAACAAGTTGGAATTACCTAATTTGCCTTTGAAATTGAGATTTAATTAAAAAATACACAAACGAACGTGAGCGCTCAGGACGCTCAATTCGAATATCTGTGAAAGCGTATAGTATAAGCAGCCCTTCGTCGTACTCAGCCTGCGTGGGCGTAGGCGCATTAAATCGAACTTAATTTACCAGGTCGTATAGAATGGGTGTGAGAGCCATGCCAAGTGTGGGCGCGCTGTAATAGTAATATGAGCGCACGTGGGGATGATCGGTAATTAATTAAAGCTCATCTCTCTAAAGTGTGAATTTCTATGTGGAAATCATGATGTGTTCGTTTACATCTATATCCGATAAACATTATGGAAATTCATCACGACACGACAGCACAACACGATGCTTCGTTCGTTCGTTCGTTGGTGATCCTCCTGCTGCTGCTTTTGCTTTTCTTCTGGCAGTCGTCGTTCTTTTTTATTTAGAGAGGAGACGAGAGACCATCCGAATGAGTGACACTTTTGACAAGGCAATTTACGCACAGACATCAATGTCAAATAATTCGGTATCCGAGAGCATACTTTCATAGCTTTCAACAAAACCACTCATGATGTAGAAACTAACTAAGCGGGAAACAACTATGCTTGCGATAGTAAAGTTATAGTGTGTTATATTTCATCATAAAGTTTTCAACAGGCGCGCGAAATTACCGAGAATTTCAACTTTGAATATCAGGGTGGCTGAACGAACGCGCGTGTGGGGCTGCAAAAAATCTGTACCCTGTTAAAAACGCATCTAACTTTTTCCACGAACTTCGTTGGAAGAACACTGAAGAAAAACTTAGAACTGACTTAAACTCGACGGGAAGACAACCCCTCGTCCCATAAATTATGAAACATGCGCCCCATGTAACCGTAATATTCTTCGCTCGATTAAAATCGTATAATCCGAACGTTTTCGTAATAGTTCCATGGCCACCTTGTGTTCGTCTTACTGGCATGGTCCCAGTCAGGGGAATCTATGTTATTAAAATAAATTTCTTGTGATTATATACGGAGGGCATCTAAATCTATGTTGAACCTTATGTGTACACGAGTAATATCTACATCCATAGATAGAACAAACCTAACTATAGCTTGCTAGAAATGTAATTGATGCGAAGAGGTTTTTGAATTATGAACGAGGTGGAGCAATAATAAGTAAATGCAAACTGGTTTTTCAGTTTAAATTTAGAGAAAAGAAAATGCGGAGAATGCCATCAATAGAGTGAGTTAAACGGAGCGATGGCTTGTATACCAGTGCGCTTGCGCTATGCCCAAAGAGTAAGGCATTTTAATTGAAATTCCTTTATGTTATTTTTTGCTGCGAGTCGGTGCGTGTAGCGCGCGTCAACTTCAAAATGTAAAATTCCTGCGTGAGTGCGGATTCGTTCGAATCAGTTGCAGTAGAAATGGTCTAATCAAAACATGAATTTTTGAGCGCGAATTGCCCCCGGGGGCGTCGTACATCTTACTAAGCGCTTTTCTGCACTTGTGCTGCGTGCAATCCGCACCCGCACATCGAGCACGCTGCGTCATCCTCATCATCATAGGCATGTCTCAAATGTGAAACGAAACCATCCCTCGATATTTCACAAAGATCAAAAAAGGGGTGCAAAATAAATGATTGCACACGCACTGCGCACAAAATTTTTAGTGAATCATTGGTGTAATAGAACCTTCCATTAGAACCTTCAAGCCGGTCGCTCGTCATTATGTGCCAACAAATTTTAAACTGCGCTAGTGGACTGAGAGCAACGTTTAATTA
Organism: Lissagria laeviuscula; assembly: GCA_030264695.1. Taxonomy (NCBI): domain Eukaryota; kingdom Metazoa; phylum Arthropoda; class Insecta; order Coleoptera; family Staphylinidae; genus Lissagria; species Lissagria laeviuscula. The sequence continues at coordinate 4,210 of JARJDU010019458.1, read as the reverse complement.
AAGGGCACATTGTTTCCACATTAATGGCTGCATTTTCAATGACGCGCTTAATATTTAATGGCGACCGGCGTATTTCCCTTGGGTGGCGGACAAAAGCATGGAAATTTTCAGTTGCATCGCATTATGTAGTACCGACAAATCGCTATTCAAATCGACGGAATAGAATTGTTCAACACCGCACTACATTTTGAACTGGAAAAATGATAAACCGTCGTGGTTCAACTATGTTAATAACTGGTATCAGAATAACGTGCTCACTAATTTACCTTCTTCTCTCTGAAGGCAACCAAAGGAATGACTTACTTAACCCGAGGTGATCTCGACTGTAACCTCAGTCCCGGCTTTAGTTTATAATGATTTTCATAGAGATTGTTTCACTTATCACACTTGCGCAGTTGTATTAGCAATATTTCAATAATAATAATAAAACTATTTAAAAGCACTTTAGAATAATTATACTGACTGTAAATTGAAGAGATTATAGATGTGCGGTAAACGAATTTAATTTGTTGTGACTGACGTAATTAAGTTTAATTAACACAAAAGCGTCTAAAGTTTTTATAGTAAAGAGTATGGATCTCTTTTAGCATCGCCTATCTAACATTGTTGGTGCTACAGCCGCAATGTTTTAATTATAGGGAGCAATTATGTAATTTCAGTAGAAATTGATTGTGAGCACATGTGTTTGTTCCAACAGACGGTGAGCGTGCGACTGTTTCCTTAAACAAAACCGAAACGATTTATTGTGGATGCGTGTAGATCAAAGGAGGCTATTGCCACACGTAGAAATTCGTGTGTCGCCGAGAAAGTTTCGGTCGTTTGAGTAAACATCAATACGCGGGCGTGCACGAATAGGAGAAATGTGTAAAAGTCGAGACGGAGAAGCGATCGTTTACAATAAAGTACATCAAGGGGAATCAAAGCGGTTTGTTTTATAGTGTCATTAAAACCGAACCATGTACCGATGTAACCCTATTTGTTTCTATCGGACATGTACCTCTACCTCATTCTACTTTACTCCTATCCACCAACAACAAAACAATCCCAGGACATATTCCTGTTTAAAAATAGCCTGGAAATCTCTATGGGGGCAATTTTATCCACCATCACATGCATGCATTTTATCTCCAACGAAACACAAAAGTTCAAATAAAATCTACTACTACTACAAGCCTTGAAACAAAACAAAAAATGATAAATCCGCGGGCTGCGCAAAATTTTAACGCGTTTGTCATCCGGAGCGCCAATTAAACACATTTCGTTGAGAAATTTTTGCGCATTTGTCGGAGTATGAAAACATCCCTCCTGTGCTTAGGAAAAAAGGCGAGCAAGGACGACAACAACAAGTCTATGTCAATCGGTTCAGTGGGCTTATTCGATTTGGACATCGACGAGTGAGCAGTGCGCATTGCAGGCTAGCTATAAATGCGAAGTGAACGTAACGTTGTCTCTGGATGAAGTTGAAAGCGAGCGTGTGACGGTTGCCGCGATGATTTAATCAGACTACCAGATAGATAGATGATGACGATATACGTATCGTATCATATGAAAGGGTTCGTTCGTTTCTTCTTTCGCGCGCGCATTCACAAACCGCTGGCAGACAGTTACACCACCGCCAAACGGGTCCGACTAGTCTCTGGGTCTCTCTACAATGAGAATGATATGCATCGCTGTATCATTGGGCAGTGGTAGCTTAGCATGCTTCATATAATAGATGGAGATAACGCATGATTAAAATGTATTACGATGGTAGGCAGAACCGCAGCTTATTAATACAGATTTTTTTCGAGTCGGGCGTGCGCATAATGTCCACTATCTGATCATAATAAATTAATCTATGATATCGGATTAAATAAGCTGATGTATCAGAACCAGGAGTAATTTGCCCTTCGTGCAAGGCATACGTAGATCTTATAAGTATAGATCTTTCAGACAGATATACATCAAAGAATCAAGATGTCAACTTGTACTATGCCCAATCAACGAAAAACTTAACGATAGATGTATGATATCGGTCTAAGAAGGTAAATGACGGCCACTTTCCCAACGCCATAAATCCCGCCTTGGGTGGATGACGTTTAGGAAAGGAGCTGTTAATGTCGCTAACATGGTCATTACCGACGACTTAAATTCTTGAAAAGTGTCATCCCTTCTCGACCAAGAAAGCACTCCCCGTGGCGAGTGTAATGATTTAAGGCCCTGGTCTTAATTTACGTTTGTTCTTGCTCATGGCCAAAAGACAGACTGACAATCGCACTCTCACTGTTCTTATAAATAAAGCAATCGAACCAATTCGCGGCATGACCAGACCATTGTGTGTTTCTATGATGTATTTTGAATGAATTGAAAATCGATTAGTTCCGATTTAGATGATAGAAAACCAACCAACAAATCATCAACAAATTCTCGAGTCACGCACTGAACAAAACAACAACTTTTGGGTTTCTAAATTTCACCACCACTTTTGCTTGCTCAACGATTTTACTTCTTTTGCAACGAGATGTGATGATGTTCGCACGGTTTCACTCGTAAGCATTATTAGAATTCACTGGCTGGTGTGGTAGTGTTCGTGACACTTGGAGGATATTTATGGGCTAGAGGAGTTACTTACCGGTAGTGCATCACATGTTTCTATCGGCAGGGGGTCTTCGGAACAGTACATCGGATCGGCGGGTTGAAGAATAGGTGGTCTTGGCGGCGGCGGCAGCATGAATTCTGGCGGTGGTCCAGGACAATCGCAGTCCGCACCCGCGTCCATGCCCCACATGCCATCCATGTCGTCTGGGTAGTCACCAGGTCTATCCATAGACCTACCCAACTGCAAGATAATTCATGCGTCAACCAAGTACTTGTACATTTTTATTTTTATATTCTGAATATTAGAGACTTTTTAGGTTATTCTTTCACTAGATTCTAGAGCAATACCTTTTTAGAAATCAAATAGAATCACTTATCAAAAGGATAAACGCATTTTGTAGAATGGAAATATATAATCCTAGTGACTGATCACAGTTTTATCACTAAGTGTTGACACCAACACGGTAATGGTAAATACGAATAGTAGCACTGTACATTAAGGTACACTATAGGTTAGATTTGGAGATATCACAATAGGAGCGATTATGAACAAATGAAAATATTCCAAGTGGACGTCGTCACTATCGAACTGAGTAACATAATTTTAAAGTATAGCTAGCGTAGCTTCGCGTCGTTGGAGAAAGAAGGGACGCGAGACGGTTAACACAACGTCACACGACGAACGCCGAAAACAGACTGGCTTCGAAAAGCGCTCTGACTGGTAGCTTGCTCCCTCTTTCGCTTCTCGGCAATCCCCGAATCCGAGTTGCAGTGTTCAGCAGACTCTATACTCGAAGCAGCTCTTGCCAAGCTCAGAACGCATACGAGCTTTAGGCTTTGCAGTGGCAACCACGGCAAAAACAGCTGCACGAGACCAAACAAACAAACATCCCCTCTGTGCGTTTTCCTCCAATACGAACGGCACCCGACGTTCCTATGGTGGGGAATAATAATGTCATTATTTCCTAATTTACAATCCGGCAGGTAAATACAGGTTCGAAAAAGGTAAATATACACAGGTCTTCAACGTCTTCAGCAGTACCTATGAAAGTTCGATGCATGTCAGTAAAATCTACCCTAGTCCACAATGTCTGAACCAATAACAGAAACAAATACTGCACTCATAGCAACAGTCTAATTAAAGCCAACAACGCAAAAGTTGCTCTGAATTATTGACTGGACCAGCATCCAGGTACCCCAGACAAATAAAAACTCGGAAAGTTTATATTCATAATGTGCACATGTTTCCGTCAGATGAGAATGATAATTGGAGATGGCGGAGGCATGAAATAGCCGCTGGAGGCGGCAGTGCCAGCAATTGTACTTCCTATTCATGAATTCATAGCATTTTTCCTGGGAACAAGCACCTCCACCTCGGAAAGGCTTCCAGAGCATCACGCGGTGCAGTAAACGGCACGTCACCATGATTATCATTATCGTAGCTGATGACGGAATATCGCGTGGCGACCCTACACACCTACCGCATCCCGCGTGCGTTTATGAGTACGCGCTGAATACGTGAGCAGATTTCGTTTGTATTAATGGCAGATTAATATTTCATAGATCTAGACGAGACGCGTGGACATGCATGCATGTTGGTAGCTCAGGCTATTGTTCAAGTTAAGCAATTCAT